>JAKSZP010004641.1:0-40691 GCA_022478985.1 Massospora cicadina
CCTCAACTGAGAATAGAATAATTATTAAATCAAAGGTCAGCTCATAATCAGAATTACTGAATTCAGACCTGTCAATAACTAACTAGAATTAGGTGTTAATAGGCCTGAATTCCAAAGAGTGAGACAAACCTAAAAAGTTTGTTATAGGTTTGAATTCAAAGGAGTGAGACAAACCTGGAAAAGTTTATCAAGCACATATATAAGCAAAAATTGAAAACTAATAAATTTGTTGTTTAGTTTAGTCTAAGATTTTATGATCATGGTTTGCTTTTTTTAGTTTTAGGAAGATTAATGGAGTTCAATAGGCATGCAGACACCTCCTTTTGAACAAAGGAATTAGTAAAAAGATCTAACCCAACCTTGACAGTCTGCTGCTTAAATCTTCAAACGCGGTAACCTAATTTTTATAAATACTAAATTAAACCTGTGCAACCATGATTTTCACATTGTGGTGCTCACTACAGGGGGATATCCCAGGTTACGCTGATTAGAAGAAAGCCCTGTAAAATGGAAATGACTCACTACGGAAGTGGATACTCCTTTGAATCTGGAGCCTCACACTCTGAAAACACAATTGTCAACATTGAGCTTATACAGCTAAGTGATATACCTACCATAACATTTCCAGCTGAAGCGCCTGATAAAGAGTAAGTAGAGCAAATGGCCCTAACCTTGATGTAATGGTACAGGATTGCTGGGAGTTAGCAGGAAGATAATAGGTCTAACATCTTTTACCGTGCCCATGAACCAAGATAAACTCTGAGAGCCTACCAAACATTCTGCCAACTGACTAATTACAAAGCTCGCACTGCGCTGACCACAACTGAACTTATCAAACAGTACCTGATGGAGTATGTACAACCTACTAATCACAACTACCAATACACTATTGCCCACCACCACACTGCTTTAGACCTCTTGGTGGTACATGCTCAGGAGTCAGTAGCAGCAAACTAATCTTTAATGACAAGACTTGAACTTAACCTTTGGGGAGGTACTAGCTGCTGTTAATCCTACCTACAACCACTCTCTTTGGGATCATGACCCGATTAATGCCCTTGTAGCGAACTTAATAACCAGATCAGTCTATTAGGGAATAATGCCATGGAGAGCAGGGGCTATACTATTTAATGGCTTTAAAATCAAAGAATACAACACCATGTACCTCATTTAATTGCTATATTATTAAGAGCTGTCTGTCTTTACTAAAAGGCAAACTCATGAAACACGTAGCTCTATTGATGAAGTGAGAACCCAGGTTGATGCACACCTACAATCCTACCATGCCTTCCTGGAAAGAGTGCGACTGTTGAGTAAGGTTACTGCTGTTGACACACAGGCCCATGTGGACCACCAAAATCATCTCTCTCTGCCTTAGAAGGTAGTAACCATCACCTAGAGAATACACATGAAGCTGGAGGTTTAAACCAATAGACCAAAACTTTCTTCCAATACCAGTTGGATGCCTATAACACAGTTAGTACCATGCTTTGGGAACACCTGAAAGCTATGAATAAAGTTGATGCAATCCAAGGATGAAAATATTCGAGGACTACAAGAAAAGGTAAAAAACCTCACCTTAGATCTCCGCCTGGAGAAGGAAAGACATATCAATCAGGATGTCAACATACTTTGCCGCCTGGATTGCATGGATGGAAGACTCTGCAGGTGCCCAACTACTCCTCTCCAGTCTGCAGACAACCAAGATGCAGACATCCTCTGAAGTTAGGGCAGCCTGTAAGGGAATTTGCGTAAGTTCCAAGCTAATTTCCCTAAAACAGAATTCTTTGAAGATGAAAAGGGAGAAAAAGAAGCAGGGGAGGAAGAACACTCACCGCGGTGTATTACTGAGAAAATAGCTGCCATTCCGCCTACATTCAGTACTAAAGAGAAGTTAAATAATCCACCAACTCCAACGCCTGGACGAGCATTTACCCCATGAAACTTTGTCCTCAGACTAGCCGTACTATGGAGCCCCCCATTGATTGCTATTTTAGAGAAGCCGAATCTTCCAACACAAGTACTTTTTTAGCACTAGGTGGTCCCAACCTAAAGGGGGGATACACCAATCTTTACTTAATCACGCCTAAGCTCCTAAGAGCTTGAGGCGAAGGCAGGGGTAAGCGGAGGTGTCAAGAAAGGGTGGGGGAAAGCTTTGCCAGAGCCAGGTATCCACTTGAACTGACCTATTGGCCCATGGCGACATGGTAAATACTCCCAGAGGCATCTCGAAATGAACCTGAAAGTGAGTGATCATATGGGGCAGCGTCCACAGAGTGGAGTCAAAAGCGGCGCTAAGATATGAATTATGAATAGTCCATATCACTGCACCAAATGCCAGGACCCTTAATGATTGGGAGCAATTGGGGAGTGAGAGTTTGAAAATGAAGTCCTGAACTGGGTGCGCTACCCAGGGTTCTGCTCGCAGGAGTTCGCGGACCTTGCTCCAGAAAGGGGCTATGAGGGGGCAAGTAAAGAAGCGGTGGAGATAGGTGTCTGTCAGCTCTGCACATCGTGGGCAACCCTTGTGCTGGAAGGTGGGACCAGTTCGATCCCCTATCCTGTATGAGCAGTGTAGAACACGCCACAGTGTATTTGACACTTTTGCTGAGAGAACAGGATGAGTAACTTCCTTCCAGAGCTCATTGAGATCACATTCCATAGTGGGGAGTAAAAGTTCCAGGAGACGAGGCCGCATATGGGGTCTGTCCAAAGGGTGAAGATGGAAGATAACAATCATCCCATTGTGGACCAAAGCGTGATGCCAGGGGCTAATCCCAGGGCCACTCCTTTTATAAGGTAAGGCGTGGTACACCCGTACTACTGCCCTCTTAAGTGCAAGGAGAGCTTGATTCCAGTAAAAACTTGATGAAGGTTTGATTGCGTGGCCTGGATGGTTTGTTAGCCACTCTCCCACAGCTGTAGGTGAGGTTCGTGGGAGCCCTAGAGAGGTTGCTAAACCCTGGCGTAAAGCTGGAGCCTATTGCGGCATTGGAGCCATATCACAGCAAATGATGACTTAAGGGACCCCGTCAGGATTAAAGTGGCATGAGACCTAGTGTCCAAAAGACCTAGGCCCCCCTCACTGTGGAGTCAGGATATTGTGGTCAGAGCTGTGGGTGGGTGGTTGGATCCCCATATCCAACAGCGAAGTATCACATTAAACCTCGTGTAGAAACTGTCCGTAAAGGGGCAGACATGAGCGAGAAACCATAGCTTTGATAGAAGAAAAACATTCGCCATCAGGGCGCATCCCTGGGGGGTGATATGCCGGCAGCTCCAGCTAGCTACACAAGAGTTTATTACATTAAGCAAGCGGTCCTCATTATCCTTAATTGCAACCCCTTGTGGTGTGGTGAGGACACTTAGATGCTGAAAGGTGTCCCAGGTAGGTTCCAAACCAAAAGGCGGAGGAAAAGATGGGGTAACAACTTGCACCATAACGGTTTTAGAAGTATTAACTTTTGCATTGGACGCCTTGAAGTAGCAATCCAGGGCCTCCATGGCCAGATCAGGTCCTTCTTACATCCAACTGCCACTGCTGTGTCATCAGCAAAGGCTATGGTGCAGGTGAGTCATTCTCAGGAACCTGAATACCCACCAGTCGTTCCTGGAGTAGGGCCAGAAGAGGATCCAAAGCTATGTTGAACAAGATTGGGATCAGTGGATCCCCTTGCCGGAGACCCTGTTCAACCATAACCGCTGCTGTAAAGCCTGTTGGGGAAAGTACTTTAGTGTGAAGCTGGGCGTAAAGAGCTAATATCCATGTCCTAGCTTGTGGTGGGATGTGGAGGCGGGTTAGGGAGGCGTCCAGATACTTCCAATTTACTCGATCATATGCTTTTTCCATATCCAAAACGCCACAAAACCATGTTTTTGAGATGAGTTAGATGACAAGGTTGCCAAAAGCTCATTGTAATTGTTCCAAAGCGACCTCCCCGGGATAAAGCCATGTTGAGCTGGGTTGAGGCGTGGTGCTGCCCACTTAGTCATGCGGTTTTCTAGAAGTTTAATAAATAGTTTGTGGTCCGTGTTCAATAGTGATATTGGTCGCCAGTTTGAAAGGTCCTCTCGGCTTGCTTTTTATGGATAAGGGCCATAATTGATCCTCTCGAGTCAGGAAGTACTCCCCCTTCTGCCAAGAGGGCCAAGAAGAGGGGCTGGAGGGCCTTTGTAACTGTGATGGGATCCACTAGATACACCTCAAACAGGATACCATCTGGGCCTGAGGCCTTCAGACGTGGGCTGTGGAGTAGAATGTCCATTACTTCTTGTTGTGTAATTGGTGCAAGAAGTTCTTCATCCGCTGAGAAATTAACCATTGGTTCCGGAGACCCTTCAATGAATTCATGAATATCTGCTGAGCTTACCCAGGAAGCCTTGAAGAGGGCTGAATAGTAACGGTGGATCTCGTTGGTGAACTCCTCCTTATTTGTGGTAACAGTGGTCCCCACCCTCAGGGTTGCAATCTCCTGATCCTTTGAGCAGGCTTTATGCTTCTGGTAAAAGAAACGGGTGAGCCATTCCCACTGGGTGTAGTAACGTGACGAGATAAAGTTTGCTGCACATTCTTCTTGCTCAGTAAGTTCCTGCTGGTATGTCTCGTGGGCCAATTCCCCAAGCCTCCAACCAATAAGAGGAAGGCACGAGGCGGCAATTCCTTTCAAGGTGTCTTATTCTAGCTTCAGCACGTCTGACTTTAGCCTGGGCCGCTGTCATTCGAGCCTTAGCACAATTGGAGGCTACCTTTAGGATCCTTGCTTTTGTATCAGCCCATTTTTCTTGTAAAGTTCACAAATGAGGTGAGGCCAGGTGCTCTAGCTCACAAATGGCTGCATTTATCTTCTCTCTTGAAAACGAATTGTTCAAGAGCCCTGAAGCAATCATTTGCCAAAATCTTCTTGATGGTCTGAGGATTGTTGTCAGGATCACCGTGAGGGATCTGTGATCACTTATAGTGTTATCTTGGGTTATGGGAGAGGACACTTGACCAACCAGCAATGGGCCTACTAGGGCCATATCAATCCGTGAAGCTGATGTGTATCTCTGACCTGGACCTTGGATCTTAGACATAAAGCCAAGTCCAGATGCTGAGGGGGGGAGGGCATCCATGAAACCACTTGACCTGAGAAAATTTTGAAGCTGAGCTGTACCTCATCAGTCTTGTATGGCAAAAGGTAAGGTGTCATGCACCCAACTTAATATTGTGTTGAAATCTCCCATCAGCACTGTATTGCCTGAGAGTTGTAGTAGAGAAAGTTCTTCCAAAAGACGGTCCTGCTCTTGACCTGCATTTGGCAGGTATATGCTTGCAACAAAGAAGGAGAACTCAGGGGTTGATAATTTAGCCAATATAAGGCGTCATCAAGGTGTTTCGAAAATTGGTGGATTTTCACCCAGGGATTGAGAATAATAAAGGGCCACATAGTGTGTCCAACAGGAGTTACCTCCAAATTGATTATTTTATGCTACAAATTTAGAGGGGGGGACATGGGGCTCCTGGACGGCTACAATATCTACATGAGTTGACCTGAAGTTGTGGAGGAGGCTGGCTCTCCACTTGTAATCCTGCAGCCCATTAGAGTTAATGGACTTCAGGGTCAGGGTGCCCCCCAGGGCCTCGCAGCTGTCCCTCCATATCCCGGGGGGTTACCAGAGCTTCCACCTGCATCCGTAAGGCTGCTCATTTTTAGTCTGTGAGCTTGACTCTTTGCAGCAATCCGTGCTGATTGACGAGGAGGAGTATTATCCTGAGTTGATGGGGCTGAGGAGCCTGTAAGCCAGCCCAATATACTTCCCCCGCTGCTTTGCACAGGAGTATCTTGAGGGTGCTCCATAGACTCCTCCATTTGTGCATCATCTGATATATCAGAGTCCTGAGTCACCTCCTTCAGTACTGAGAATGGCGTCTGAGTTGCAATACCCAAAGATGGTGGGGGCTGCAATGACTTGGTGCCTCCACCCTGACTTGGGGTACTCCATACCTGTTCCACCCTTGGGGTATTCTGTATTACTGAATTAGTTTTAGATGCCAACCCTGGGCTGGTTTCCTCTGGGTTAGCTTGATGAGAAGCAGATTTGCGCTTATTTTGGGCTGGAGAAGGGTCTGGCAATTTATAAGGGGTTCTCATAGGGAGAGGGTTTTCCGCACTAAGGGAATAAAGTAGTGCTATTGGCTGTGCCTTCTCAACTGCTATACGAAGAGCAGAGGGGGTGAGATCCTGTATGGGCACCCAGTGGGTTGGTTGTGGGACTGCCATGCTGCTGTATGGGAGCGTTTCTTATCTGTCTCAGGGACTTGGCTGCTAGATGAGAGAGCTTATTTATGAGCAGTACAACTATTATATAAGTGGCTCAAAGCATTACACCATGAGCAACATGGTCGTGCCTGGTCTGGATCAACAAAGAAGATTTCAGAACAGGATTCAATGACTGCAACACGCGGGATAACCTCCATTTTGCGGGCCACCATTGGGTTGGGGATAAATGATGCCCTAGAAATATGAGCCCTCTGGGTTGGGGCATAATAGGCTGGTGCGCACAGGTCTACTGATAGAACTGACCCAAATTTTATCAATCCTCGATGAAGCGCAAGCTTAAGGGATTCTGGGTCCACTGTAGTTGGAAGATTCGAGAAAGTTACCCAGGAAATTTTCATAAAGTTAGATTTAGTTCTCAGCACATGAAAAGAGCCATGCGGAATCTCAATTGTAACTGAGGCTGCATGATCTGCATCTGCTGCAGTTGTAAATCTTACATCAATATAGTGGCTTTCCACCACTTCATGAATAGTGGTGTTAACTGGAAAAAGCTCTTGCCATGGCTTCAAAATAACTAAAATAATATCGTGCATAAAACTCAACAGGATTGTGCCCATAGTAGATTCTAACTGCATGAGCAAGAGTGGACCTAGGGAGTGCACGTTGTGAGCGAATTTTCTGCCCATCTTTTCCTCACTTCAGCCACAAAAGCAGCTTCACAAGGGTCAATGGTGGGTGGTGCAGGCACTAGTTTTTTCTGCCATGCGCCTAAGGCATCCTTCACTCGGTCATTTTTGTTTACATTTAAATTTAAATTTAAATGTAATTTTGTGGATTCCCAATGGGGGGAATACCAGATGGAGGCTCTGGCATTCCTCTGGATTTAAGCGCTGGCTCCTGCTGGGCCTTCCCAGTAGGTACCTGATTTTTTGCAGGTTGGGGTAGGCTTACCTGGTTTGGGTTTATTCCCTGCCAATTGATTGGGTAATTCTGGATCATCATCTAACCAATCTAATACTCCCTCCTTCATCTGACCATCAGCAGATACTGGTAGGAATTTTTCAGCTGGTTGATTGGCTATTTGGCTAGTCCCCTTTGAATTTTGATGTTGATTTTGATTTTGATGAACATTACAGCTAACTGATTCACCACTCAGTGTTGATTCAGTTGATGCGCGTTGGTCACCTTCCAAACCATTAAAATGACGACCAACTGATTCACCAAATACTTTAGATTCAGTTTGGCCGCTTTGGGTAATGTTGGAAGTGAAAAAATGACGACCAACTGATTCAACACTTTCTGACAATTCAGTTTGGGTGCCCAGGCTGATTTCCAAAGTGGAGGCAGTTGACAAAGCCATACAAACCCCATGAGAGGTATTGGGAGCTGCAATACTCCCTACAACCGTGGGTAAAACCTTAGATGTGCCTCCAGGGTGGGGCGCACTAATTGGGTGACCCTCAGTCAACACAGAGTTGACTGGGGTAGGCTGTACAGCGGTGGTATCATTTGTGATCCCACCATGGTTTAATAAAGTTGATCTGCTTCTGCTTTATCAGCTGCAGTTTGGGAGCGGGTTGTACAGGTCGACGCACAAGTTGGCAACTGAGGGTTCTGTGATTTGGGGTGAGTTTGAGTGAATTACAAAGTATTGGAGGTGCGTTCAGTAGACTTTACCACCATTATTTGTTAAATTCATTAAGATAAATTTCTGGGTGATTGTAATATTCGAATTTTGAAATTTTTTCCAACACAAGTATCAAAACAAGATATAGAAAAATTGAAGTAATTTTATTATCTTAACATATGGGGTTTTTATATATCGCAAATAACAATGGAAACAACAAAAGGAAAAATTAAAAATTAATAGATGGGGAAATAGGAAAGGAGGCTCTAGGTCAGGTGATAAATTTTGGATGTTATAAAGCCTTTGTTTTATAATTTTGGTATGACAAAAATGGAGAATAGAATACCCAAATTGGATGAGACTGTGTGTCACTTAAGTTCTTCATTTGGAAGCTTCTTGATTACTAACTGTTATAATTTTGGGTGGTACCATTGGAATCTTCCGTAAGGGTCACACTGGTCAAACCCACTGAGCAATGGACAGATGATATGGGGATTGTCAGTCCTTTTAACAAACCAGAAATTATAAAAAAATAGGAGCAATCGCCCCAACAACATTTTTATTTTTTTAATAGTTACAGAAACATTTTGCTGCTCCGCTCTCTCTACTATTAACAAAATACTTCTTTCAATTGTCCATCACGCTTATTTACAGTAGCTTTAGACAATACCGCTCTCTTTACTTAGACTATTCTATTCCACCAATTCTCATTGGTTTCAGCTTTTATTCTTCAACTCTCTATCCCCTAATTTTAGGTGCTCTAAATTACATTCATCTAATGTTGACAACACCTTGTTGCCTTATTTGAAAGCAATTCAATAATAGCCCTAATTCAATCCAAAATTGCCTCAACTCAAGGCACTCAAATAATCATAACTAATCTATGGTCCGCAGATCTTTCCAAATCTGCCATACCTACTTCAGGCTTATCATCTGAATATATCAGAATCTCAACATTACCCCCTTGACTGGATAATAAGACTCCTTTTGTTTATATGGCCAGAGGATCTTTGCATGCGCCCAGTTAATGATCCAACCGCTTGTGGGGTCCTTGATGTTATTGGCGTAGAACCTCAGTTTTCTCTATATTTTGAATGAACCAATCCCAATACTAGACAACTTGTTCTTCTACCTGAACTCATGTTGATCATGGAAGAGAACCATATCACCCTCTTTTAACTTAGCCAACCCACTACATCATACCTGATCAGCAGCTTGATTCTTGATCTTCTTGGCTAAGCTGAAGGAATATGATTTGGTTAACAATTTGATCAAGGTGTCTGCAAGATTAGTCAAATAGCGGTTTAGTTTTACTCCGCTGGTATCTTTTACACACAAATAAAGCAGTGCTGGAAGAGTCGGGTGACATACATATAACATTAGGAAGGGGCTCTTCCCCATAGTGGAATGTTATCTGATATTGCAGACAAAGAAGCAGTAGACAGGAGAGAACTTTAATCAGAGGTCCTATCAGTTACCAGCTTCTTAAGGATGTTCACCAGCGACCCATTAACCTGGTTGACATTTTATTGGACTCAGGGTGATATGGAATCATAAGAACCCCATGGATGCCCATGAGCTCGTTCAATTTAAGGATGTGTGAGGTGAAGTTGGTTCTGTTATCGGTAAGAATGAACTGAGGGCAGCCATGTCACTGGATAATAGATTTCATTACAAACTTGGCCACTGTGACTTCCCCAAATCCCATATCACCCACGCTTCAACCCACCTAGTCAAGTGGTTGATAGCCACCAGAATGTACTTAGGCCAGTTGGCTCCCATTGGCAAAGCCCAACAACGTCAAGAAAAACTGTATGCCAAGAAAAATGTGGTTTCACTAACTGGTATGAGGTCTTCTGGAGGAATGGCTTCTACACTTGGCACTGGTGGCAACAGGAAACGGTTTTGAGCATGTCAAAGTTCATGCTTTCCCAATAGTACCAAGGGCTCCACAAATCCATTGTTTTGCACACGCCACCATGTCTGACAGCCTTGTATAAACTCATAATAATACCAGCCCATGCTCAGGGGCGGAGAAAATTTACCGTAGAATCGCCAATCCAATTGTAGAGTTCCCAATTCCATTGGAAGGTATTCATTCGCATCTCATATAACTCTTTGATCACTTGGGGTGGTTCATCATTATTATTTCCTGCTGAGCATCTTGTTTTACATCACATCACTGTGATCCGCCATCACAGCAATGGTCATCAATTGAGATAAACAGTCAGCGTTCTGATAGGTTACTCCTGGGCAGTAAAGAATCTTAAAGTCATAAGCCTGCAGCTTAAGAGACCATTGAGCTAAACGCCCTTCAGGCTCTTTGAGGTTCTAAAACCAATGTAACGACGCGTGATCTATTATGACTTTGAACTTTACCCCATGCAAGTAGACTATAAATTGCTTATATGCGTAGGTCACTGCTAAGCACTCACGCTCTGTCATGGTATAGTTATAATTGTGGAAGTTCAGACTTTGATTGCAGTATGCAACAGGATGCTATTCTCTCTCGTCACCTTCTGAGAAAGTACCGCCCCAACATAAGATAGGAGTGCATCCATCTGAGTGATTAACTCCCTATTGAAGTTTAGATAGTGTAGCACAGGCGCACTTATTAGCGCCGTCCAAAGTGTAAATAAGGTGTATTGAAGATGTTGCATCCATTCAAAAGAAGAGTAGTACTTTAAAAACTCAAATAGCGGCCCCCCAATATAGCTAAAATTAGGATGAATTGCAAGTACTTACTGAACATTCCCCAAAATACCTGTATGTCACGTTTACTATTAGGTGTAGTCATTTTTTGGATGGCCTCCACCTTAGCCAGCTGTGGTTTCAGCCCTTTAGAGTCTACCACAAACTTCAGGTATTCCAAAAGATCTCTAAAGAAATTACATTTTAAAGGCTTAAATTTGATGTTTGACTCAGCAAGCCAGCGGAATACTGCTTCTAGATGATTGAGGTGCTCTGAAAAGGTTTGGGAGAAAACATTGATATTGTCAAGGTTACGAGGATACATGACAGCTTCAGGTCACTAAGAATATTGTCCATGACTCGTTGGAACGTAGCTGGGGCGTTACACAGCCCTTGGGGCATCCGAGTTGGTTGGAAAAGGCCTAGGATGTGATTACAGCGCATTTCTCCTGTTCATCCGTGAGTAACTCAATTTTTAGTAACCTGAAATCAATTCCATTGTTGAGAAGTAACGGACTCCCCTAACTAATCCAAAGCATTATCATTCTGCAGCAAGGAGTACAAGTCCTTTTTTGTAATACTATTGAGCTTCCAGTAGTCTATCACTACACGGTTGATGACATCCTTCTTTTTACAATCAGAACATGTGAATCCCACAGACTCTTAGACAGTTTGAGCATTCCTTGCTTGGGAAACTTATTATTTTATCTTAGTGACTACATCTTCTGCTGCCCTCAATCAGCAGATTGGCTGAGAACTTATGTGGGGTGATCTCCTGTGTCCAATTAATAAACCCCTGGGCACACCCTTAATTGTGATTGTCAACAGTAAAAATCTCTTTGTACTTTTGAAATAGAGCTATCACTTGGTCTTTTTGTTATTCTGATAGCCTATTAAGTTCTTCCGCAGTACCATTATCATTACACCAGCCAATGACTCGACTGTTAGGCCAAAATCATCTAACAAACAAAAATCATGAACCTAAAGGACATCCTTGATTGTAGTCAAGTGTAAATAAGCCACTATTTGGTGTCAGCAGATTTGCTTTATTCGCTCTGGAGATTTGTGAAGAAAACCTTGATTTCTCCATGCCCTGGGAGTATAATCCCTGGAGCCACATGAGGCTCATGCCATATTTGATAATAGGGACCAATGACCTCCTCATAAAGCCCATCAGGCATTTCCACTTCTAACTCGGTGTTTACTAGAACTTGGTATCTGGAAGGAATAGATATAGGCCCTGAAGCACGAAGAGGTAGCCTTGGTATTCATATATCTGCTGGGGAAGGGACTGAGCCTTGCTTTTCAGTCGATGATAGCAAACTGGCATCACCTCATTACTATATGCAAGGTTGATGTGACTCATGTGCACCAGATCCTTTGGCACTGTACTAGAGGTAAAGTAAAATTGGGATCCGCTATATTAAAATGGCAAGGGTCTCCTCCATAATATCAACGACAGCCCCAAAATGTCACAGGAAAGAAATAACAATTAGCAAGTTATAATTTATTAGGTAGCACAAGTGCCTGAGCTACAATGACAATGGACCCAAACTGTAAATGTAGCGAACTGTATGCTCCCTCAGAGATGGTGCTTTCTGCTCCAGCTGTCCCGTATTGCCTTTGATGGTCCAATCAGGATTTAAAGTCAACTTCACCATCAACTTAGTGGAAAACTAAGTTGACTGGGGCGCCGTATCTATTATAACGCGAACTCTATTTTTTGCTACAAAAATATCACAGTATGTAAACTCTGAATAAGAAGAATATTGACTGTTTGATACGTGGACATTTATGGGTTTACTTTTTTCAAGAAAACTCTTTATCCCCTCACCGACTTTGGGGTAATTTTTGGAAATAGCTTCTATTGGAAAGGTGACGTTTACACCTTTTTATAATTGCACATCTGTGGCAGATTCCAGTTTGTCCGAGGAAGCTTGATCAAGCATTTGGCAGGCGTACAGCTTCAGTTACTCAAAAGATCCTTCATCCGCCACGGCCTTGGCTTGAGCTCAAGTCACTACATTCACTCCTTCAACTGGCTGCTGGTATAAAATTCAGTCATCTTACTGAGGGACTTCCATGGGATATGCTACTATTGATTCAGGGACTTTTGAGGTTGGGATTGCGGAGGTAGAGAGTCCCATTTTACTCCACTCCATCTTTTCCCTTGTATTATTGACCTTGTTGCACGTGATACACATGGCAGTTAAGGCAGCGTTGTGCCAAGTGACCAGGGAGGCCTCATTCATAGCAACTAACCCCATAAAAGCCACATTCATGATTTTCATAAGAGAGTACAGGTCAGAAAGTTTGGGGACATTTGGCGTAACCAGGGCCAGGTCAGGAAGTCAAAAGCTGGCGTTAGGCGTAACTATGTCCTGGTCAGTAGTTAGGTTGGTGACAATTTTCCTAAATGGCCCCAGGGTGGTAGTCTTACTGTTGAGAATAATTCAGCTGAGGACTATGTGTGGAATTATATTAAGGCTGGGAGGTGCTAGGTGGAACATAGGCTGGACAATCATATTTTCCTGAATAAGAGGATACAGCGGAAGCAGTAGTTTTCTGTTTCATATTTGGTGGCAGAAAATTAAGTGATATGTGGCGCAAGAACTGTACAATTTTGAGCAGGAGAACGTTGTCATCCAGAAATGATACATTGACATTGTGAAACTCTCGGTAAGGCTTCACCATGGAGGTCATTGCAATGCACAAGTCAGCTTCCAATAAGTATACTGCCCCAATCAGAACATGAGCTTTTATTGTAAATTAATCAGTGAACTCCATGAGAGCCTTATTACTTTGGAATCCAATCTAAAGAGTTCTTCCTTTCGCTGCAACATTTTTGAGGTACCCCCAAATAGTCAAAGTATGGTATCTTTTACAGCATGGTGGTAATGGATATGCTCAGAAGGTAGAAGGTGACTTAATTGGCACTCCCAACATCCAAGGCAAATATCACCAGTTTTGCTTTACATTGATTGGATGTACTTTCTGCTGCAAGATCAACCCATTTGAAAAAGTCATAGATACTTTCCATTTCAATATAATGGAGTCAGCTTCTCGATATTGACCTCCTCATCCCATTCACAGGCACAACTTTTTGGGGCATACTGAGGAATGGGTCGAGTTAAAAGGCAGTTTCTCAGTGAGAAGCTGGTTCAAAAGAAGTTTAAAAATGTCTACTGCTTCAGAAGTAGCATTCCCTTCTGCCAGGGTAGCAATACCATCACTTGAGGAAATTGGTGATCCACTTCATACTCAAATCCAGAGCTACCATCCTGAGTGTAGTAGCTCTGATCAGCGTCATATTCATCCTCATATTGTACCCTCATTGCCATCCTTCCTCTTCCCAATAAGGGGGCTGGGAGGTAATGGTCAATTTTCGCTCAATATATTGCAGTCAATTGGTGGTGTAATCTAAACAATTATCATGTTCCTTGTTTTGTTGTCCCATAATTTGCATTTGACTAGATGTGCTATCGAGCTGGTGGATGATGGCATTTAATTCTTAAGAAATTCATCTTGTTTCTTAAGCACATTATCATGAGTGAGTTTGAGTTGCTCATAATTGGCCGGTGCAGTGCTTCATGAAGCTTCCTTATCAACGCAGGCTGTATGAGACATAGCCGGCAACTGGAGATTTTGAGTTTTTAGTGGTTGATCAATGGGCCCCCTGTAGTGAGCACAACTGTTATAATTTTAGGTAATACCATTGGGACCCGACATAAGGGGCATACAGGTTGAACCCACTGAGAAATGGAATGATGATATGGGAATTGTTGGTTGTTATAAAATTGGCAGTATTCAAGAGATACATCACAGGGTTTTTGGCACAGGGTTCAACCCACTGAGCAATCAGGGCCAACAATATGAGGAGTGTTGCCCTCAAAACAACTGAATAAAAATTTTTCAGACAAATATGGAGCACTTTCTCCCACAACTTTTTTTATTTTATTATACTTAACACCGTGGATTCTTCCTACTCTGCTTACTCTAAACATAATTAACAACAACCCTTCTTGATCATCTCATGTCGCCTATATTGTAGCAACTTTGGATGCTACGGCTTTTATGGCTTAGTAATAAAAGTCACCAAATCTCATTGGCTCCATCAATTCTTCATTCGTTAGTTTCACAATCGCCTAATTTGAGGCGATTTCCCAATAACCCAATATCGCCTCATCATGAGGCGCTCAAATGATAATTACTCATATTAAACTCAGCAGAGCCTACCCATTCCGCTATAATGACTTAGGGCTTTTTATCCAGTCATATCAGGATCGCGACAATACCCTCCCCCCTTTGACTGGACAATAAGGCTAATATTGCTTATACACCCAGAGGAACTTTGCATGCACTCAGTTGATGATCTGACCGCTAGCAGGGTCCTTATTAGTATATGCATCCACCCCAGTCTTCGCAATAACTTCAAATGACCCAATCCAGATACTTGCCAACTTTGTGTTTCCATCCAAAACTGTGTTGATCATGGAATAAGACCATGTCCTCATCTTTGAACTGTGCTAGCCTGCTACCCATACCTGATCAGCAGCTTGAGTCTTGATCTTCTTGGCTAAACTGAACGAGTATGCTTTGGTTTGCAATTAGATTAAGGTGTCAGAAAGAGTCGTCAAATATTTGTGGGGATCCCTTCCGCCAGTATCTTCTATATATGAGTATAACAGCGCAGGAAGGGCATGGTGTCAGCCGTATAGTAATTAAAAGGGACTCTTCCCTGTGGCCAAATGATAACTAATATTTTTAAGCAAAGACAGCGGTGGACAACAGGGAGCTCCAATCTGAGGGTTGATCTGCTACTATTTTATGAAGTATGTTCATTAAAGTCCCATTGACCTGCTCCACCATTATGTTCGATTCAGGGTGGTATGGGGTTGTCAAAACCCCTTGGATGGCCATTAGCTCGTTAAGCTTTGGAAGAATGTGGGAAGTAAAGTTAGTTCCATTATCAGTAAGGATGAACTGGGGACAACCATGTCGCTGAATTATACACTCCATAACAAACTTGGCCACCATTAACGCCCCCAAGTTGCATATTGGTCAGCCTCAACTCACCTGGTCAAGTGGTTGATCGCTACCAGGATGTATTTGGACCAGTTTGCCCCTGTTGGCAAGGGATCCACAACAATAATCGAAATGGTGTGCCAGGCAAAGTGCGGCTTCACTAACTAGTATGAAGTCTTCTGGCGAAACAGCTTTTCCAGTTGGCACTGGTGACATGAGGCGATAGTATCAAGTACATTGAAGTTCATGCTTTCCCAGTATTATCAAGGATGCAATGATTCCATGGTCTTACGTACTCCACCATGTCCAACCACTGGGTGTGCGCTTATAATAATAGTCAGGCGGGCGGAAGGTCTTGGTATATTCACGGTAGTGTCCCCATCCGCTTATACAATTCCAATTTTTCTGGAACTTATTGGCCCTTATTCCATCCTATACCTTGAGGAATGGGGGCGGTTCATCATCATACTTGCCACTAAGAATCTTATCAAACATGATATCACTCAGATCCTACATAACTGCAATTGTAGGGAATCTTGATAAACAATTGGCGTTATGGTGTTTTGCTTCAGGTCAATGAAGATTTTCAAAATTGTATGCCCGCAATTTAAAAGCCCATCAGGCCAAACGCCCTTCCTGTTCATTCATATTTTGTAACCAGCCTAATGAGGCATGATCTGTTACGATTTTGAATTTCACCCCATGCAAATACACCCAGAATTGCAAATAGGCGCAGATCACCACTAAGAACTCCCACTTGGTCACAGTAAAATTGTGCCCATGGATGTTCAAGCTACAACTGCAATATGCTACGGGGTGCTCAACTCCTTCCTCATCTTTTTGGGATAGGACTGCCCCACGGCGGAAAATGACGCATCCATCTGAATGATGAACTCTTTTTCAAAATTAGAATAGCATAACACTGGCGCACTGGTCAGTGCCGTTTGAAGCATATCAAAAGCACGTTGCTGCCATTCCATCCATTCAAAAAAGGTGTCCTTTCTTAATAACTCATATAGTGGGCCCCCAATACAGCTGAAGTTAGGGATGAAGCACCAGTAATAACCGACCATTCCCAAAAATACCTGTATATCCTGCTTGCTATTGGGCGGAGTCATTTTTGAATAGCTTCCACCTTTGCTGGTTGAGGTCTCAGCCCCATGCCATCAACCATGAACCCTAGGTACTCCAGCTGGTCCTTAAAGAAATGGCATTTCCGAGGTTTAATCTTGATGTTGGCCTCAGCAAGCCAGTGGAATAACGCTTCTAAATGGTCAAGGTGTATAGAGAAAGTATAAAAGAAAACATTAATGTCATCAAGGTATACAAGGATGCATGATAGCTTTAGGTCCCCAAGAATAGTTTCCATCCCTGTTGAAATGTAGCAGGGGCATTACACAGCCCTTGTGACATCTGGGTTGGTTGTAAAAGAGCTTTAGATGTGATTACAGCGCACTTCTCCTGCTCCACCAGTGGCAACTTGATTTGCCAGTAACCTGAGATCAGGTCCAAAGCTGAGAAAAACCGAGCTCCCCCTAGTTGATCCAACGTGTCATTAATCCACGGTAAGGGATAGGAGTCCTTTTTGGTGATGCTGATGAGCTTCTGGTAGTCTATTACTACATGGTTGGTACCATCCTTCTTTTTTACAATTAGAATGGGCGAAGCCCATGGACTCTTGGATCGTTCAAGCATCTCTTGTGCTAATAGCTTGTCAATTTTCTCAGTTACTACTTCTTCTGCCATCCTTGATTGGCGAATCAGCCTTGACCTGATGGGAGGACGATCTCCAGTGTCCATCATATGAACCACCCCCAAGCGCATCCTAAATCATGGCCAACGACAGCAAAAATCTCTTTATATTTTTGAAATAAAGAGATTGTCTTATCCTTCTGTGGTTCTGACAGCCCCATTAATTCATCACATGATACAACTGCCATTACATTGATCAGTGGTTTGAAAGGCAGACCAAATTCCTCCAGTGACACAAAGTCATGTTTCAAACTAACCTCCTCAGTGGGGATTAAGTGTAAATATCCACTATTTGGTGGCGGCGGATTTTCAGTGGTACCATTTGTAAGTTTGCAAGAAAAACCTTGACCTCACCCTTCCCTGGTAATATAATGCCTGGGACCACGTTGGGCTCAAACTGTGATTGCTGATACGGCCCAATAACCTCCCCATAGAGTCCATCTGGAATTTCAATCACCAAGTCAGTGTTCAGTATAACTTATTTCCCAGATGGAATAGATATAGGTCCGGCAGCTCTGAGCGGCGGCCCTTGATATTCATAAATCTGTTGGGGAAGGGCCTGGGTTTTGCCCTTTAACTGTTGGTAGCACACTGGGATTACTCCATCACTATAAGTAGATTGATATTTTCCATATGGACCAGATCATTTGGCACTCCTCTAGAGGTGAAGTGAATTGGAATTTGCTGACCCAATATTTCAAAAGTCTCATCCGTCATATTAATTACAGCCCCATAGTGTTGCAAGAAGCCAGTTCCAATTAACAGATCGTAATTGCTATTTGGTAACACTATAGCTGGAGCTACCACAACAATAGAGCCAAACCTCAGTTGAAGCGCACTGTATGCTCCCTCAGAGACTGTATTTTCCACTCCAGCAGTGCTGTACACCATCCGGTGTTCCACATCTGGTTTTAATGACAACCTGGCCACCAATTTGGTGGAAACTATATTGTCAGGGGCACTGGTACCTATGATGGCATGGACTCAGGTCTAAGCTACAACCAGGTCACAGTAAGTACATTCGGAGTAAGATGCATCTTGACTGTTTATAACATGGACATCTAAGGGATCCCTATGTCCAAGAAACAGCGCAATCCCTTCATAAATTCTAGGGTATTGTTTTATAATAGTTCTGACTGGAAGAGCGATTCTTACTGCTTGCAAGAAAGGTGCATCTGAGGAGGGGTCTAACTTTTCAGGGGTTACTTGATTAAACATTTGGCAAGCATACGGCTCAATCTGCATCTGGGACCCCTTTTCCGCCTTAGCCACAGATTGCACTTGTGTCAAAAAATTCACCCCTTCAACCGGCTGCTGATATAAGACTGACTCATTGTGTAAGGGAACTTCCGCTGAATATTCTAATTTGGGTTCAGGCAGACGTCTGGTATAGCAGAGATAGAGAGTCCCTTCTCTAATGTGCTCTGACTTTTCCCTGGCTGTACTGTTCTGGCTGTACGCAAGAGACCAGTTGATTAGGGCACTATCATGCTAGATGCCCCTGTCAACTGCATTTGAAAGAGCTGACCCCATAGGGCCACGTACTGATTAATATAAAGCAAGCCACATCAAGAAATGTGCTGGAAGTGGTCAGCATAAACAGGGTTAGGTTAAAAGTTGGGCTATGGCCAATAAGCAGATATGGGGTGGATGTTCAACTGCTGAGGGTAACTTGGTGGAATGTGAACTGGACATCAGAGTCCCCCAAGTAGGATGATTTGGCAGTTATAGCAGAATGATTCCAATTGGTATTAGGTGGAGGGAGTTGGCTGATATACGGTGCAAAAATTAAACAATTTTATGCAAAGGTACATCTTCATCCAACAGTGTGCCATAATGTTATGTAACTCAAAGTATGAAAAACAGCAGAAGTCATAGCAATACACACATCTGATTCAGATAAAATTTCAGCTCCAATTAGCATGTGTGCTTCTGCCATAAATCACTCAGCAAATGTGGTGAGGGTCTCATTCCACTAAAAACTGTTTGTCAAAAATTTGGCCTTCCGCTGTGACATCTTTGCAGTTCCATTGAACAACCACAGCACCGTCTCTTTGACTTCTTGGTATGTAATGGAACTGCTGGACAGGTAACATATGACTTTATCAGCACTTCCAACATCCAAGGAAGAAATCAACATTTTTACTCTCCATCAATCAGAGACTCCTTCAGTTGCAATTTCAAATTGCTTAAAGAACCCATGAATACTTCCGTCATGATTGAATGGGGGCAACTTATTCAGCAAACCTCCTGGAGCAGCTAATCTTGTTTTTCAAGCATGGTAACCAAAACCAGTTTCAGCTCTGCATAGGCAGCTGACCCAGAGTGTTGAGTAGGATATTTATCAAAAAAACATTGATGCACCATAGCTGGAAACTGAGTTTTTATCATCTTATAATTGGTCAATGAGACCCCTGTACTGAGCACCACTGTTTTAAAATTGGCTGTAATTGAGAGATACACCGCAGGGTTTTTTGCACAGAGTCCAACCACTGAGCAATCAGGGCCAACAATATGAGGATCATTGCCCTCAAAACAACCAAATAAACTTTTTCAAATAAATATGGAGCACTTTCTCCCACAACCTCTTTTATTTTATTATACTTAATACTGCAGATTCTTCCTACTCAACTTACTCTAAACTTACTTAATAACAACCCTTCTTGATCATCTTATCTCACCTATTTTAGCAACTTTGGATGCTACGGCTTCTATGGCTTAGTAACTAATTCACCAAATCTCATTGGCTCCATCAATTCTTCATTTTTTAATTTCACAATCGCCTAATTTGAGGCGATTTACCAATAAACCAATTTCACCTCATCTTGAGGCGCTTAAATGATAATTACTAATATTAAACTCAGCAGATCCTACCCATTCTGCTATAATGACTTAGAGATTATCATCAAGTCATATCAGTATTGCAACATCGGTCCTCTAAAAACACCAGATATTATAAAAAAATAAGAGCAATAGCCTCAACAACACTTTTATTTATTTTAATAAATACAGCAACTGTTTGCTGCTCTGCTCTCTACTATTAACAACCTTCTTCTATCAATCGCCCATCTCACTTATATACAGCAGCTTCAGACAATACCACTCTCATAGCTTAGACTATTTTATTCCACCAATTATCAATGGTTTTTATATTATTCTTCAACACTCTATTGCCCTGATTTGAGGCAATCTAAATCACATTTGTTGAATGTTGACATCGCCTTGTTGCCTTATTTGAAGGCAATTTAATAATAACCCTAATTCAATCCAAAATCACCTAAACTCAAGGCACTCAAAAATCATAACTAAAATCATGGTTGGCAGATTCCTCCCAATTTACCATAGTTATTTCAGGCTTATTGTCCAGTCATATCAGAAACTCAACACTACCCTTTTTTACTTTCATCATAATTTACTGCCTTTAGTGCTACTACAAGCAGTTATCACCTGACCTTCAGATGATTCATAATTTTGATGAGGCAGGAATCCATTTCAGGGTATCTTAGGCTCAACTTGGTTTGTTTGAGTATACTATAGTTGACTAGAGCTGCGCTGATTATAAATTTCTCCAAGTAAATTATTGAGTTAATGGATTTAACCTCCTTTTTGGGCCTAGATGTTGATTTATTGAGGTGTCAATTAGTCAATATCTTTCCATCAGGGTTGATATCAGGGCTCTGAAACTTTTATAAGGATTTAGATTTCTGATAAAATTGATATAAAATGTCATTTTAGGATTAAACAAAATAGGAATACTTATAAACTTTTGAATTATGTATTCAATACGTTCTATATTTTAATATTCATACAATAGGGCCATTTCTGCCTTAAATGCAATCAATCCTTTATTGTTGATCATGGTATTATGAGTTTAATTATCTTTAGTTGAGACAATTAACAGCATTGACTGCCTCTTGTTAGCCATTGCATTGAATAATGTTAGTCTTTTAGAAGTTTGAAAAATATGCTATAAAAGTATTTTAAATTATAATTTTCAATGGTGTTCTAAATCCATTTTGTTCAAGTTGATCATAAATTCCACCAACTTGAGTTAAAACCTTATAATACTAAAATTTAAATATTTTTTATGAAAATATATTATAAAACTATCATTACTTCTGTATTTTTCAATTATATGAAAGTATATTATTAAATAACATTTTATCTTAAATAATCATACAAAATTCATTAACTCAACACCCAAAAATTTTAGTGAAACCAAGGATATATATTTAATTTAAATTTAAATTTAAATTTAAATTTATTATGAGGCATGCCGACCAGGAGATGGACATTACTGAAGTGCATAAAGCAACAAAAAAACTGAACTAACTAAACTCTCAGACCAAAAGAAAACGGCTGTTCAAAGAATGGGTGAAACATAATGATTGAGACACCAACCTACCAGGTGGGACAGCACCAAGGCGCTCATCCAACCATGTCAGAAGGGGAGGGGGGGATCAGGGGGCTCATTCTCAGTCTCATGCTCCTCATCGGCAAGAGCATGAGCCAAGGAGGAGAGCAAAAGGGTGGGGTGATCAGCGACATGGGGAGCAAGGTCAGTAACAAGTGGCTGCTTGAGGAAATATTATACAACAGTAAGTCATCGATGTATTTGGAAATGTTGGCCTCCACCTTAATGCGGAGGGCAGGGAGCTGGGACAATGAAGCCAGGGAGGCTCAGGTAATTCAAGAGTTGGCCTGCGTGGTGGAAACCACTCTCTGGATGGCATCCTTAGCGCGCCTGTGGGCAAATTCAATGGTCATTTTGTGGTTTACAGATGTGGATGGCCTGAGGATAGGGGGAGGGAGTTCCATGGCTAGCGCTGCTACTAATGACTCAGCCAGTTCACAGATAGTGGTTACTTCAGGGTGGGTGGCTGCTGCGACAGCAAGCTGGTGGTCTGAGCAGAGCTCCATAGCGTCCGGTTGGGGGGCATAATATCATTGAACAACAGGTTTGGGATTCTGAACCTGGATAGATTTGTCATATGTGGGTTGCGAGGCCTCAATAAAATTACCCATCTCATCAGTTTCAGCCAATGAGGACCATGAGTTCAGGTCAAACTCAAAATTGGGGTCTGCAAATTGAAGTGGTGTGGCTAGCAATTGCAGAATAACGTGGGAACCCACATTAGTCCAAGCCAATTCCTGATTGGATGAGGTGCAAATAGCACTGGCCTGAGGAAGGGGCTGATTGGATGCAGCAGGCACTGAGGCAGCAGCAGGCTTTGGGGGAGGGGGGGTAGTATTGTACCCCATGTTGAAAAAGTAGTGGGGTGTGAGGCTAAGTGGGGGCCATATGATGACCGCGCTGGGTCAGAGGAAGTTGTGAGGGAGGGCATTTGCGCTTTGAGTGATCTAACTCAAAGCAGGAAGGACAGAGTGTCCTCCCACCCTCTACACGGGCCCAGAATGGGTGGTCAGGGGCAGAGGGTATGATGGGGCATTGTGGAAGTGACAAAGCTATTTTGAATTTATTGGGCTGATCATGGCAAATGCCTGAGGGCCAGCTAGGCGAGTGGCCCCATTGGGGACCACAAACTGAAGGATGGGGTTGGAGCTGTACGCGGCCAATCCTTCCATTAACTCCTGATGGAGTACTTCAGGGGGGAGATGAGTGGGCAACCCACAAATTGGACTACCATGGTCATGTTGGTGGGGAGCCATGTGCATGTAGTTGGAATGGGTGTGCCCTTGAAAATTAGGGGCACAGTAGCCGCAGTGGCGGCATCAGCTTTGCAGGTGAAGCCGAGGTCAAAATACACCTTAAAGGGGTGGAAGTCAATGAAACTGGCCGGCTGCATCACCGCCTGGGCCAGGTTGATAATTGCTTGTTCCTTATATGGGAACAATATCCTGTACTTGATCCAAAGGCCAAAATGGAGCTGGGAGCAGGGGAGAATGAGTGGGCTGCGAGGCACCGCCTGGGTACATGCCAGGTGGATGGCGAGATCCTTGGGAAGACTAAACTGGCCCAAGGACTTATTGGGACTGGACAATCCAGACTGAGCGCATTTTCCCACCGGATGGAAAATGTTAGGCAGGGTTTTACTGCTGCCCCACACTGGAGCAGCCAGTGGTGAATTTGATGTCATTGGGGATTGAACAGCTGTGGTTGGCATTCAATCACTAATTGTTTACTTACTTTTTGGTCTTTTCTAATAAAATCACTTGAAAGTGACTTCAAGTGGAAAGAAAAAAATTAGCATGTATATATAGTAGATAGATTTATATTTGTTCTCATCACATCTCCTATTGAACGTAATTTTATTATTCCTACTTTTAGTCCTTATGTCATAGGCTCTTCAATATCTATTATAAATTCTCCAAAAATTTATGACTAGAAAGCTTCTACTGCTTTTACTTGTTTCTTTTTCCCATAATTCTAGCACCCTGTCTTATGACCGCTATCTGTTTGAATTAGGTTACATGAATCAAAAAGTTCAAAATGTACTAGTTAATTATTTCTTTTTAACTATACTATATCATCTAAAAGTGTCCTTAATGTTAGACCAACTGTCAAAAGAGCGTAAGAGCTAGGAAGCTCTTTATATGTCACCAGATCTCAAGCAATATACCTGGTATCTTTTTATGAAGAATTAATAGCTGTCAAATTTTATATAAAAGTTGTAAGATATAAGTTTTTGTATATTAATATCTATGATAGACTGAAAATTTGCTTATACCCCAGTGATGTTTGCCTTATTATTTCATTAATTTATTTTAGTATTTCCTAAACTTTTAACTAAACTATGAGGAAAATTTAGGCCCTGTAGTATTTATTAATTCATTGAATCTTGATCATAGCGTAAAATCTTGATATATCTTTATTGCCATGTTCAAACTTTTTAGTATTTAATAGATTACTCCAAGAATTCTTGGAAGGTAACTGTTTTCTCACAAGTTGTTATAGTCATTCAGGAGATCCTTTCTGTGTCATGTCCCATGCCATATTTGGGGGAACATATTGAAGCAACAAGGAGGAACGTATCAGATTTAAGGCAACAAGTTGGAAGCCCTCCTTGACCTGAAGCATACCCTAAGACAACGATGGGAAGAGTCATGTATGCTAAGGTTGGATCTAGGTGTTTGTGTAGTGCGCCAGCCCAAGTTATATCAATTGCACTAACGTGTATAAACTATATTATCAAGAAATATAAGTCTTAAAATTTGAAAGGAAAATGGGAACTCAATTACATTTAGGATTTCAATTTAAATCAAATTTGGCATTATATCAATTGAAATCTAGAACTCATTTGGGTTTACTCAAGGTATGGTTTGACTCATAATGGTAAGTTGAAATAATTGGCTTGATTTTACTTAGTCCCTCAGCAAATTGACGTAGACTCACCTCCCTCATGGTCATTTTCGCCTAACCAACATCCTTGTTGGTCATCTCCTCTAATAAACCCAAATATATTAGTTTATTTTAATTGAATTCTCTATGTGATTTTTCAAAGACTCCCCCAAGAGGTCTCATAATGAATAAATGTTGATACATTTAGTGTTGTTTTATTCCTCCTTATGGAATGGGTTGTTTTCTGAGTGTTTAGTGAGTGTAAGAAAATTACACGTCTAATGATGTAATAAGAGTTTTTTTGTTTAGAATACGGAGGAAAATGAGAATGAAATTAACCAAAAGACCCTGGACGATTTTCAGTGAAATCCTTTGAATCTGGCTAATAAAATTAGTAATAAAACTTGACCCAATACCACGAAGTCAGATATTGAAATTGGGCTGACTATACGGCGAATACAGGAGAGCCCATCAGAGGCTCCTCCCCCAGGCCACAACAAATTTAGTACAACCTACCTCGCGGAGGCTGGCCCTTTTTATAGGGTCAGAGGGGGTCAAACATGGTAAAAATATCTTATTGCTTTGAGTTGGACTATATATTATATCCCTTCCTCATGGGTTTGTCTTCCCATTTGTCACTTCTCTATCAGCCCTCACATTGAAGTGAAAAAAGTCTTGACTGATCCAATAGGTCAAATCTCAATATTTTCTAATTCAAATTTTACTAAGCAGTATGAACTTTGAGCCTCATGATTTTAAATAAGAAATATCGACTTATTAATAGGGGTTTTCTCTTACCTTGCGGGTATTAATAAAAAACCCTAAAAAACAAAATTTTTAGCATTCAATTTCAAGTATTTTTATGCCAACTATTGGAGAAAAAACCCCTTTAATTTTTTCAATAGTAGCGATTAATTTCCTCCTGAAAAAGGTTGAACTCTGGGGCAAATTAGCACCAGCGAGCATAAATTTAGCTCAGAGTCCAACAAGTGGTCCTCATTACAGGAGGTTTTACACCACAAACAATAATAAAAAATGGAGGGTGTTGGGGTGATAACCTTTTCAACCTCCCCTCTGCTTCTAAACCCCAGCTATTTGCCCTTGAACAACAACTATCCAGCGTCTTATCAAGCCTTAAAAAGCTTAAACAGCGCCCATTTGAATGTCCCTTGAAGGACAAATTCACCTTTGGTGAGATTAGTATTGCTTTGTTCTTATACGTTTATGAAGCATCCATGGAAGAGGCGACTGACCACCAGAAGGCTAAAAACATCATTTTTCATTTAAGTCGTTTGGCACAAGAAATATGGTCCCTTATATGGATACTCTACAATCTGGCCAAGGTTAAAGAAGCTCTTATAGCAAAATTTGTCTCCCTACAGAGTTTAACCAGGAAAAATAGGGTTTTATGCAATTTAGTATGTATGAAGGTGAACGGATCACTGCCTGTGCTGAGCGATTATATCTTGCTGCACAGAGGTTGTCAGCATCTAACATGCTAAACCTGGTTGGTGCCATCGCGGCCATGTTAACTGGGTTTGCTGCTCAACCTTCTTTAGCTCAGCATATCATCTCCCTAAAGTGAATTTTTAAAAACGTCTGTGACATAAAAGAGGCCTTGTTAGACGTTGCTGATTTTCATACCTGTGCGACAACAAAGGAAGCAGTGATGAGCATCCAGGTTTGGACCATTGAGGAATGCTCAACTGAAGCCCCAACGAAGGAGGCTATGTTGACCCCTATGCTGGTTATTACTCTGAGCCCAGCACTTGTGGTGAAGCTCAAACATGTTCTTCCTTCGCCCAGTTAACCTGAGGTTCTCAAGCTAGTAAGTCAGCATGCACTGTCAATGGGCCAGCGCTTTCTCCCCCAATCTTGCCACCAAGATCAGCTTGTCCCATCTAATAACCTCTCCATGTGGTCCCAAAGCCTGCTCCTAAGCCTAATACCCTTTCTCAGGTAATATTCACCTCCACCAACCATGGGTTTAAGGACCTGGTCGCTAAAGCTAAACAACCTGTTTCTTCAAGGCTCACAGCCTCTGATCAACCCAAGGCTGGCGTAGTTAAAGCATCACCTCCACTATGCTATCTCTCCCAGCCAACTCTAACACAAAACCTGTAGTCATGTGAAAGCCCAAACCTCTCCCTCCGGTGACAGTTGCTCCTAACAACTATGGGCTCAAGGACAAGGCTGCTCAAGCTAAGTCGCCTGCTCCTTCAATGATCATCGCTATGGATAGCCCCCAGCTACTAAAGTTATGGCCTCCACCTCCTACAGATCTTCTAGCATTTACTCAATGTATGTGGACAACCCTTCAGATGATGAGCCTGAAGGGGGTTATGAGGACGTTGGCTATTATGTTCTAGGAGCCCCTGTTGAAGTAGGTATACTGGATCAGCTGAGCCCTGAAGGAGTAGATAAAGCCCTGGTCCCTCAAAATCTACCTAAATCAAGTGCTATGGTGATCCTGAGGCTATTCATACTGCTAGAGATGCTGACCATGGTATTGCTTCGCTGATCTGACCAAATCATCATGGTCTCGCCCTACAATCCATTAAAGATAACTACCCTTAGACAGCTAAAAAGCTTGCCTTTATTCTCCATATAAGGAATTATTAGCTCTCACCCCTAACTTTGGCGGGACCATAACTAAGGTAGAGGCGTTATTCAAAAAGTCCAGGTTAGGGCTATCTAGGACACTGGATCTACTGTAAAAGTTCTCTCTTCAAAGCTGATCAAGAAGATTAAGCTGTATCCTGATCTCGAGTGTATGCAGGAGTTTGGAACAGTGGGTCCCAACAACACCCGTACTTTTAAAGCCTACTCCTCCTTGCCTATTCAGATTAGAAAGATAATCTTGTCAGTGCCCGCTGAGGCTTTGGACAATAACACTTATGACATGCTTATTGGCACCAGTTTATGATTGAGTATGACGGTATAATCAAATGAAACAGGGTTACCTCTCACTACTTGGGACTGAAGTCCCTCTAATGATTACCAATGAAGAACCCAGTAAAAAAAGAATACTCCTGCTTAGTTGAATACCATTTCTCTGATTTACCTTTATTCTACGTGACCTCTTGATGCAACGCAAAAACTATGCCTGATTCATTGGTCGCTTCAGAGGGAATTCTCTTTTATACTTCAGATGAAACAGTAATCAAGGCTGGTGAACAACGGGTGTTCGCTACCAACATTACTCTACAGATCCCCTGAGCCTGTCTGCTGCACATAACAAGAAACGATGGAGTAAGCTCTTTAGAACCCCGGGTGTTGCTGAATATACTAGACCCACCTATCAACGACCCATTAATATCCTATTGGGGTACCTTACTAATAAACCTATCATCTGCAAAAACAATCAAGAGATAGGGAAAGGTCTGCTAATTACCTTGATGAGATTAACAGTGTCCACTCTATTGTGTCATTGTTTGATATGAGTTTACCCACTGATCAGATGGTGTGTACTCTGCCTAAAGTCCACATTTTAGATGACCTAGCTCTGGATGAGCTTAAACAAGTTTATTCTCTTAAAGGATACATATAGTGATATTTTCTCCCAGACCGACATGGATTATGGGCATATGAAGGGGTGGAGACACTCCATTGATGTTGGTGATGCCCAACCTATTCGATCTAAACCTTAACATATTTCCAAAGTTAAAGATAAGGAAATTAGGGTTGAACTCAAGCTTTTATTAGACGCTGGGTTATTAGTACAATCTTAAAGCCCTTGTGCATATCCTCTCTTTCTGATCAAAAAGGAATGGAATGTCATTGGGTAGTTATGGAATACCATAAACTCAATACCCTCACTAAAAGACAGCTATCCTATCCCCTGAATAGATGATACCCTTGCTAAACTCTTGGGCACAAATTTCTTCTCAGTCATGGATTTGGCCAGCGGATATTAAAATGGATTTCTCTCCCCAAGATAAGTAGAGATGTGTTCTCGTTTGTAGTGAAGGCTTATTTCAGCCTACCTGCCTACCCCAAGGGCTGTGCAATGCACCGGCATCCTTCCAACATGCAATGGATCACATACTGCAGGACCTCAAGCTAAGCTGTGTGATTGTCAATCTTGATGACATCACCATCTTTTCTGCAACGTACACCGATCATCTCGCTTAGATAAAGTAAGTCTTTCAACGCCTGTGGGCTGCAAACATCAAGTTATAACCATCAAAATAAACCTTCTTCCAAAAGAAATTAAATTTTATTGGACATACTATCTCCCAAGGGGGGATCCATCCTTTACAAGATAAGGTCGAAGCTATCTATAAAATGCCTGCCACTAAGAACCTCCTGGACATTCAGGTATTTATGGGTATTTTGGGGTATTACCATCAGTTCATCCAAAGTTTGCCCAGCTCAGTGAGCCTCTCATTTGACTATTAGCTAAAAACACCCCTTTTTATTGAGGTACAGAACAAGCAGCCGCTTTTGAAGCGCTGAAGCAACTGCTGCAATGACGTCCTATCATACGGCACCCAGATTATAATAAACCTTTTATTTTGTTTACTGACGCCTCAGAAAACGCCGTAGGGGCCATCATAGACCAACTGGATCAAAAAAGTGTAGATCATCATATATCCTATTTTCATCAAGACGCTATCAAAGGTGGAAAGCACCTACAGTGTCACAAAAAAGGAGTGCCTTTAAGTTTTGTTAGCTGTAAAACACTACCGTAATCTCTTGTATGGCACTACTTTCACTGTGGTTACTGACCATGTTTTTCTGAAATGATTATAGAATATGAAGGATCCTACTGAACGGTTAGTGCGATGGGCTCTAAAGCTCATGCATTATGATATGAAGGTTGAACATCGTGCAGGAACCCGCCACATGAATGTTGATGGGATAACTCAACTGCCCATCTTACATTTGGATAATAGTGAGGCGGAGAGCTTATATGGCCTCTTAATTGCCACCAATGAATGGGAGAATGAGGATGAGCCGGTCCTGAAAATGTTAGCCTGGCACTCCCACAACACCAAAGTGGAGAACGGGAAGTTGTATAAACAGGTGGGGGCAAAGTGGATGTCTTATCTACAGCCTTTGGAACGTGTACCTGTTATCATGTAGGCTCACTCTACCCTAAGTCATGGAGGAGCAAAGAAACCCTATGAGTGGGTTTGGGAGCAGAACTATTGGGAAAGAACCATGGAAACTTATTGTCAAAGTATTAGATGCCTGCCACACATGTAAGAAGCAATACAGATCTAAAACAAAATGCTAATATTAACCAACTGCCCCTCAAGCCCCGTTCCACACAAACAGTCTAGACATAGTAGGTTCCCTCCATCAAGCTACCAGTGGAAACAAATTTATCCTAGTAGGTATTGACCACTTTACTAAGTGGTTTGAAGCCGTGGTCCTCCCTGCCTAAATGCTCAAGGCAACCGCAACATATCTACATCAAATTTTTTTACTCATTATGGCTGTCCCCAAGTGCTACTCTGTAATAATGGTAATAACTTCACCTCCAGAGTAGTCAAGATCCTGGCTACGTCTATGAGGACCAACAATCTTCTTGGCCCATATAATCCCTCTACCAATGGAACTGTAGAGAGAACAAATAGAACCTTGGTTTCTATCCTGCATAAAATGATCTCCTCTGATCCACTACACTGGGATCAATTCCCGCCCAGTGCTCTTATGGCATACCAGATTAGCTATCACCAGATCCAGAAGATGTCCCCATTCCGTGTTCTTTATGGGCGGGAACCAGGGATACCTCCCCTTTTAGCTAAATATGTATTTTCCTCTAGAATTGAGGAACCTGAAAAATTTATGAGAAGATTGGCTCAACTTATCATCCATCTTTAATCTGAGGCTATGACAAACTTAGCTAAAATGGTTACAAAAGAGGGACATTCAGCCTTTGACTTTTGTGCTCCACTACCTTTATTCAAAGTGTCTGACCTAGCCCTTTTTACCTTAAACGTATTACACCCAGAAGCAACAATATTGAATCTATCTGGAAGAATCTTTTCAATGTCACTTACAAGAGAGGTGACGAGTATTCTATAAAATCTTTGGCTACCACTATCAGCATAAACAGAATAGATGGACGTTTTCTGCGCCCAAATTCTCCCCCTAACAATCTTGAGGGTGGTAATGTCAGACAATTACAAGTCTGATTATGTATTAAGAGTGTTTTGGTTCAAAATGAGGAGAAAAATGAGGACAAATAAGCTAAAAGACCCTGGACAATTCTCGGTGGAATCCTTTGAATTGGGGCAATATAATTAGTATCAAAACTTGGGCTAATACCACGAGGTCAGATAGTCAAATTGCGGCGACTATGCGGCGAATTTAGTAGAGCCCATCAGAGGCTCCTCCTCAGGCCACAACAAATTTAGTACAACCTACCCCGCGGAGATCAGCCCCTTTTATAGGGTCAGAAGGGGTCCAACAGTGCGAAAATATTTTCTCACCTTCTGATTGGACTAAATATATTAAATCCCTTTATCATAAGTTCATTTTCCAGTTGCCGCTTTCCCATTGCCCTTTCATTGAAGCGAGGTGAGTCTCAACCAATCTTATAGGTCAAATCTCACTATTTCCTATAAAGATTTTTCAATTCAATCCGAAATTTGAGCCTCAAGATCTTAAATACTATACTTTGACTTATCAATAAGAAGTTTTTTTAACTAAGGCAAGCCGACCAAGGGACGGGAATTACCAACATGTGTGTGGAAATGGTGTGGAAAGAAAAGCGATGACTAGATATGATTTGGCACCCTAGGGTACACAGATTACCCCTGTTGCCGGCTGGGACCGCCAGGTGTGGAGGGGGAATGGTGCTCTATTCCAGGGGGGTTGCCTCCACTATAGAGCAGGTGTGGAGGAAGGGGTCCGTGTGAAGGAACCAGAGCAGGAACCATGAGTTTATGAGTCTCTGCTGTCTTGGTCTCATATGCCCATAGAGCCAGGCTTGGAAATTCTCCAGTAAATGGGCGTGGAACCTATTGACAACCTCATGGATGGTAGGGACTGTGCCCTTGAACGCATCCTAGACAATAATGTGGATTGTCCACATTGCAATGGGTATTAATAGGGTGCGCAGGGTGGATGGGATTGGGGACAAAAGTCAGATCGCGAGGAGACTCTTTGAGATAGAGAAATCCTGGCTGTCTTGGATCTTGAGCAGGCGTGCAACTTCTTGCCATATGGCTTTGAATGAGGGGGCAGGTTCCAGGCAGTGGTATAGGGAACCTCTCCTCCGCATACTGCGCAGGAATGCATGGAGTGAGTGGGAGCGGTCTGCCATTATGTAGGTTTTTCTTAGGAAGCGCCAGGTGCTGGCCCTTACCCTCGGCTGGAGGAGTGGATGGTGCGTCATCCTCCATATTGCCTTTTGTGTGGATAGGTTGTAGGGGATATCCAAAGCATCTAGGTAGTCAACTCTGGTGATGGATGGGGTCAATGTGAGTATATCTCTGTGGGGGTGGTCTTCTGGCTTTCATAACGCAAAGTAGGGTCTGGGTCGTCCCCTTCCCTGCACTATACTGGTGGTAGCAACGGTCCACCCCATGTGGCGGATGGTTCAGAGGAGGCGCTTAAAGTGAGGGGGTTCCGTGCAGGCCCGTTGCATTTGGGTGGTTAGCGAGGTACGTTAGTAAGCTGGAAGGATGGTGCGGGTTGGGTATTTTGAGTGCCTGCGCGAAGTTGGCCCTCGCTGCCCTGGACCAGTGCTGTTGTGGGGGGTCTGGGGTTAGCACTTCCTCTATCCAGGTGCCAAGGATGTGGTTGTCGTCGTGCTCAAAATCTATCAGGCCTATGCCCCACTGGAGCGTGGGCTATACAGCGTCTCAACCTGCACTGGTGGGAGGGATCCAGGCCACAGCCAACCCTGGATGAGTGCACAGATTGACATAATAAAGGTGGGGGAGAAGGGGATCGCATGTGTGGGGAACCACAGCATCATGAGGATGAGCGAGTTGGCAACTGCCACTCTTCTCATTAAACCAGGGGATCTACCCTTGAGGGAGGCGATTCTGTTGTATAACCGTTGTAGCATGTTATTTTCAATCATCTTGCTTGCATACCCCCTGTTTCCAACCATATCCCAAGGTGGCGGACAGGGTGGTGGTGGGGGGTAATGCAAAGGATAGGGCAAGCGAGTTTTTGCGGTTTGGGTTGTGTGTGGTGGGGGATGTAGTCCAGTTGGTGGTGTACTTGCCAAGGAGTATAATTTCAGTTTTCCATTTATTAAGCAATGCACTGATCACCGTGGAGTATTCCTCTAGGGTGCGCTCCAGCTGTCAGGCGTCGCTGTTGTCAGATATACCTGTTAAACAGTCATCCGCAAAAACTAGTATTTTGACAGGGGGCTGGCCTGGCGCAGTTATGCCCCTGAGGCGTGAGTCAGCAACGCGGAGAAGTGGGTTGAAGCTGAAGTTGTACAGTAGCAGGCTGAGGGGGTCTCCTTGCTTGAGCCCTCAGCGCGGGGTGATTATGTCAGTCAGGAAACCCAGGCCACATACCACCATTGATGCGGATTCCGTGAGGAGCATTGTCCAGTTGATGAACCTGGGTGGGAGGTTGAAAGCATGTATGCACTCTTTTAGGTATGGCCATCTAATGCAGTCAAACGCCTTTTCCTGGTTGAGGAATACCAGGGCACCCATTTTTTTGATTGTCATACATTGGCGACAGAGTGTATGTTAGACCAGATGGACCGCCCTGGTGTGAAACCAAATTGGTTTGGTGATAGGGCTTTTGAGGCTAGTGCTCCCAGTCTGGTGGCTAGAATTTTTGTGAGTAGTTTAGTGTCAGTATTAGAGAGCGCTATTGGGTGCCAGTTGGCCAGGCCGGTCTGTCGCCATTTTTGAATAGGGTAATGACATAGGAGTCCTGGTCTCCTGGGAAAAGACGGGTCTTCACCAAGCACTGGTTCATAGATGCTAGGAGGAGGGGGGAGATCTGTTTAAAGTATGTTTTGTAAAATTCGTAGGGTATCCCATCAGGGCCTGGGTATTTGCTATGTGGTGCACCGCGAAATGTATTCAAAAGCTCCTCCTGCGTTATCAGGTTTAGGAGACTATAGTCTGGTGGTGCCCTCTGTATTCCAGCGTAGTGTAAGAAATTTTTTATTTTTTGGGTGTTGGGTGGGGTGTCGCAGTAAAGTTTGGTGTAATAGCGGTGGAATTCCGCCTTAACCTCTGTTGGGACAGTTACCATTGTTCCATCAGCTTTGTGGACCTGTGTGCACTGAGGCAGGTTGCCTTGGGAGTGGTATTAGCATAAGAAGAATGCCGAGCAGGTCTCTCCTTCTCTTATGTGCTTACCTTTACACAATACTTTTATTCTCTGTTGGTGTTCATGGATGAGGGCGTTGAGGAAGGCGGAAATTGCCACCCATTTGCACCCCCAGTTCAGGCTGTATCCAGTTTTTGGGGTGTTTAGTTCTAGGTGGTAAAGTTCTGCCAGGGTGCATCTGATCATGGTGGTATCTGCGATGTATTTGCGTGAGGCGATATGGCAGTTCTTGTTTAGTATTTCAGATTTGAATTTTTTTTAAGATTTGATGGGATCTGATGTGAATGCGGGGTAATGAATTTTGGGTTCGAAGTTTTGTGCTTGACCCATTCAGAAATTTTGAGGAGTTTTATATTCTCCAGGTATAGCTTCCTCCAGGGCGTTGTCTGCGTTTGAGTCCTGGTTGGCGTGAACCGCACCAAAACTAGACAATGGTTAGGAATTAATTTTTTTTGTGGTGAAGTTAGTGATGAATGAGCGACAGGATTTCAGCGTGAGGATGTGGTAGATGCAGCTCATAGAGATGATCGTACACTCACATATGTTGGGGCAGCTCATGTGGGGGAGGAGTGGAGCCCCAGGAGGGAGGGTTTCATACAGACCAAGGGATGCCTTCATCACATAAAAATCGGAGTGTCCCAGTGGTTACCCTGGGGTTAGGACATTGGTCTGTAGTGGGATCATCCCAACAGTTGAAATTGCCCAACATGATAGTGTCCAGCAGGAGGTTGAGCGTCAGGATGGATTTAAGGAATTGTTTCCACTTGGACGTGGTGCACGGTGCATAGATACTGGCTATCAACAGTGTGACCTCTTGGGTTGCAATCCTTGCAATTAGGATGTGGCCATCTAAGTGTGATGAGAATTCAAGGATTTTAATTTTTTGTTATTATTATGGACGACCACCCCACAGTGGGACATCCATATTGACTGGGATGGTGAGACCCTGGCCGCCCAAGATCCCTCTTCCCCCTGTAGACAGTGGGTCTCTTGGATGGCCAAGATGTCTACAGGGGGTTTGCATAGGAAGTCCAGTTTTTTGGCTCAGTATGCTTGAGTTCTGGCTCCTGCGATGTTTAGCATCCCTATTGACACTGAGGTGCCTGCGGCGCCTCAGGAGTGATTGGGCGGGCCTTCCAGCCCTAGTCCCCCGCTCATTGCCTTGGACTTGCTCCGTGTGCTTGGGCCAGTCTGCTCCAAGGCTTCCAGCTCCTTACCTTGTGATGATTTTGTGCGGATATTGTTGTGATTGGGGATTATATTAAGCTTTTCCAAACATGATTTTGGTTTATTCGAGTTGGTGCTCTGATTGGTCCCGATGTTTTGGGGTTTAATTTTGGCACTCTGGGCCCTGTTGGCGCATCCATAGTGGATTTGTAATGTCTAGAAGGTTTAGGTTGATTGGAATCACATGATGATTCTGTCAGCTTGAGAAAATTTTCTGTATGGGTTGACCAATATGACTGTTTGGTTTGGATCACATTCTCAATGGCTGCTCCAGCTTGGGAATTAGTCTCTTCTTGGCTGGTTTGGCAAATTCCTCCTTGTCCATCTGGATTTGGTTCAGGTCAATGGAGGATTTTGTGAGTGTGCAGCCTTGGCCGCTGCCCACTTGTGGGACTCCTGTACCTGGATTCATTTTTCAAATGAGATTGGGTCGATGAGGACATAGTGTCCATCCTCTCCCCAGAGGAAAGCATGGTTGGCATTGACCATTTTCTGAAGGACTCCTCATCTTTATCCATGGCGTCATTGCAAAAGTCCAGGGCCATGATGCCCTCTTTCACGGGGTATGTATGCTCCTTGTCCCCCAGTGCAGTGTAATGGTTTCAGATTGGGGTGCTCGTTCCAGTGTGACATGGAAAGGTTGACACTCCCCCATCTGGGAGATGGAATATCGCGATGCGTGGGATTTTAGTTAAATTCTCAGCCATGTCATGGGCTGGGTCAATTTCAATGATTGCCTTTCCTGTGCATAGGTTTTGCATCAGGTGGAAACGCTGTAAATCAAGTTGTTTTATTTCTCTGTAGCTTTGGAAGCCTAATCTGAGTTCATCTTCAATTAGCTTATGGGGGATGTTGGTGGGAAGCGAACAAAAGAGATGAGCAAAGTGTTTGCTTTGTTCCATCTGGTGCGCGCGGTGTGCACAATTTGTTTGCCTTTGGGGAGGGCTATTTTGACACAGACTTTTGCTGTGGCGTCTGCATCCTCTTTGGTCTCAAAACCCATTTCAATCCAGCCATGGTGGATGGTGTGGGTGGTAACGTATACTGCATGGGGAAAGAGGGAGGCCTGTGACTCACCTACCTTCTCCCACAGAGTTGAGGAATCAACCCTTAAGAAAAGTTGGAGCTCATGTTCCACTTTTGATAGGGGCTGCGCGTACTGTCTCTCCATGTATTGGTTTTGTTTTGTTGTAAATTCAACAAACATGGGCGGTGTTTGGGTTTGGGGTTTCTTGGCAGCATTGGCTCCCGGTCCCCCCAGGGCGTTTATTGCCTTTGGGTGCACCGTTTTGGCCAATGCCTGATATAACTTTCGCCCAGTTTTGTTTGGTTTTATTAAATTCGCTCATCTCACCTGTGCAATTATCAAAATCTTTATGCTCAAATCAAATCTTTGTAACTGATGTTATCATTATGGGAAAGAAAAACTGGGGTGCCCCTAATTAAAAAAAAGAGTTTTTCTTACCCTGAGGTTACCAATAAAAGCCTTAAAAAACTAAATTTCTAGGATACACTTTCCAAATTTTTTACAACTAGTTGAGAAAAAGACCCTTTAATTATTTCAACAGTAGCAATTAATTTCCTCCTAAAAAATTGAACTCTGGGGAAAATTAGCACCAGTGAGCATAAAACCCTGCCCAGAGTCCAACAGTGAGTATTTCTCACTATTTAATGGGAACCGGAGAGTTATAGACAATATCCTGTCATGCTTGGTCCCATATTTCATACAAAATTAGTGAGTACTTAATGAGGATCTTCTGTTAATCTTAAAATAGATCTTAGTTATGGTCAGACTATCTCTAGTTGTATTAAAGGGATTACATGAATACTTAGTTTCTGAATAGCATGATTGACAGGGTTTAGTCAAGAGGTTGTGATTAAGTAGGACAATTTAACAACACAGTATTCAGATAGTTTTATGATACATTGTTGATATAGATCCAATTGGGTGCTATTCTATAGCTAAATTAGTTATTTAAGTTTTCAGTAATGCGACTACATGTACTATATGATAACTCCTATAATAGTTAGAGAAGTATCGTGTGACAATTTTTGAGTATTTACCTTATTTTTAATCAATTTTAAGATCTCAATAATTACTTGCCCCACATAGGGGATTATAGATTGAACGGTAATTGGAAAGGGTTGTTTTTTATAGCATCTGCGATCACCATCCCAGCGCTTATCAGAATGGCTTGAGATACTAGACAGTGTATTTCATAAACTCCATTTTTCTCCAGTGTATTTGATTTATATTATGTCTTTTCTGATGGTCCTTATGGTGTAACATTTATCAACATCCGCTCTATAGCCCCAAGGTCCTTTAAGATGTTGTAAGTCCTAGAGATTACGTCTTGTGCCTTTATCAGGAGGCGTACATCATTAATAAGTAGATAGGGGACTGAAGAGGGCGGCCTCTCCCTTATTAACCAGTGTGATCTATCCCATGTGTTTGATGAACAGTAGGTAAAAGTTTACCCTCTAAGGTTTCTCCTCCATTATCTCCTCTCATCACCCTAGACATGGTGGTAAAGATCTGGACATTATGCCGTGAGGTAACAGTGGCCAGGGGAAATTTCTAACATGAGGGATTCAGCTCCTTTTCATGCCAGAAAGTTACTCTGACAGTTTAAAGTTCTGCTCCAAGGTAAAGTTTATCCTAAACAAAATGGCTTTGTTCAAATCACCCTTGTGTTCAAAAGTTTCTAGTCACCAGCCATTTCCATTGCATGACAAAGCTAGTTTGTCCTTAAAAGATATAGTCTTGATAAACTATTTTGATATGCAATGGGACCATTCTTATCTGGCCTGCAAAGGGCGCGACCTGCTGTCCGCTTTATCATCATCACACCTAGCACAATAATTATAAAATAAAAGTTCTTGCAAAGGATTTTTGATACCATTCCAGATGGGCATGATAGATCCAAATTTGGTTCAGTAACAATTTAGGGTGTCAATCCGCTATGATCAAATCACAAATATACACAATTGAAATTTACCAGTTTCCAATTCCTATTCAGTGAGCTTATAAAGCAGAAGTCCACAACAGGCTCTGATGTCGCTCCATTTTTTCACTTTCTCACTCCCTTAGTTAATAAATGTTTTTAAACTAATTTTATTTTTAAATTAAGAAGCTTGTATGGCAACTAGTGGCTATGATTTCTTTTTTATAATTTGCTGCTAGTGCTCGCTATTGCTTTATTCTCTCTGCATCCTACAATATGATGGCTGTACCCTCAGTATTTTGATAATTTGTTTTGGGTGATAACTCACCCTGAATGTCAGCTCAGTCTTATTATCAGCAAGCTTCAGTTACAGTTATGTTTTAGCTTCTTTGTCCATACAGAACCATTATTGAAATATATTACCATCTCTCCCACATCAAAACTGGACATTACATGCTGATATTTAATGTGTCAATGTTAGGACGTGAGCGAGCCAAGAGAAAACTGGGCTGTAGATGCGTGTATCTGAGCTCCCATAACAGTTGCTCCAGACTACAAAGCGACATTCTGTCTTGAAAAATGAATTCATGATAGATGGGCGTGGGGTTTTGGATATCCTATTGGTAAGAGAGAGGGGTGCTACCAGTATTTTGAAAGAAAATTGGTTGATGAGCTGGTCAGAAGTATCTACCATAACTTTCTCTTCAAGAAGAACCATTTTTTAGGGATTCTTAAAACCATAATAACTGGAAATGAACACGTTTGTTACATAGATAAAAAATAATAGAACCAGAAGAATCTTTATAGATAAAATTAATGGAAAAAACAACCCAACTTTTACCATTAGCGGGGTGCTAGGTTTTCATGATGGACTGCATAGGAGAGGGTTACTAAGCTTAGGATCAGGTTTTAATGCTAAAATCAATATTATATGGGCGAAAACTAATTAATCATTCGATTTTTATAAAGGTAACATTAGCAGAGATTCCCAAACTATATTGTGCTGTTTTGGTGCGTTCTGAATTCAAAGTTATATTTTTTATTTTAGAATATAGCGACAAGATTTCTATTTCCAACCCTTTCTTTTTGACTTATCCTAATTTTGTCTTTAAAGAGAAAATATTTCCACCTGGGGTTGTCCCAAGTATCAAATTTTAAACATTACAATGGCTAATTATTGTTCCACCAGTTATGGCTGTGAAAATAGGAACTGAAGTGAGGGCTTTGATAATATTTCCTAAGTTTGTAAAGAATTTCTGAATTTCAATATATATAACTCTGCGGATTCTGAGACTAGGATTGGTTTGGGTTAGGAAGTAGATTGTGGAATGACTTATGACAAGCAGGGAGGGGAAGCGGCTACCCATCTCTTATCCAGGGTATGCATAAGTCAGGAATATGGGCGAGAGGCAAAAAGTTTTGTTTTGACTCCTTCTTGGATCTGAAAGGGTGTATGCCCCTATCCAACTAGATAAAAGATGCCGCGGCCCTTACTCACCCTTTCCTAGAAGTACAGGGTCTACTCCCAGTTCAGGGGCTTTAACCAAGGCATAGTTCTTATGCGGTGTGGAGTAAGATGGCTACAATGGTAGCTTTTTAGTGGGAAAGTGATGGTGCCTTAGGGTTGGCCTTGTGGAGCTAGGCAATCAACTCCTGACAGTTTGTACAATCTTTGGAATTAACCCAAATGTCTTCATAAGATAGGAGTCATTCTTTACTATATTAAATACTGCAATCTGTGTTTAGCACTTAGGGATTTCAAGATTAGCTCAAAAATTAAACTCAGTTGCACCCTCCACCATGATAGGCTCCACCTCCATGGGCTTTTGCTTTTAAAGGGGATATGTAGGAGACTTAAATGAGTTGTGGATCTTCCAGTGTGTTGGCAAAATACACATGGAAGGAATTGTTACTAAAAATATAGCTGATAGCTAAGGTTCCAGCTTTTTCATATGTCAGCTTATATCCTGAAATCTAGAGGTGAAGATTAAGGTGTCCACCATTACCAAGTCCCCTAACTGATAGTCAGAAGCTTTGCATTTTTTCTTGTCAGCAAACTGCTTAGCGTTGTCAGTTAAATTAATCGACTGGTTCTGAATATATTGATGTACTTGCCTATATGTTCTTCAAAACTATTTTCTGCTAGGATGTCACTATGTATTTAGAACTCTTTGTGAAGGCGGGGTTTACCCCAAGTTAACATACATTGGTGATTTTCCTATTGTAGAATGAATGGAGATACTAACTTTTTCTCTAGTTGCAATCACTTTTGCAACTTATTCAACAAGTCAAAAATAGTTTGATAATCTCACAGAGGAGATTAGTCTGCGCCCATGTCAGGGGGCAGTTGGGCAAGTAAGGTAAAAGGCACAAGTGGGGGCTCTAAACCTCCAACATTTGAAAACGCCCTAGAGAAACTGGCGGAATAGAAAAAAATCTAAAAAAACTGGCGGTCACAATTTCCCCAGAGATACTTGCGTGGCAAGCACGATGCAATCAGTACACCAACACGCCACACTCCCAGCCACTTTCATTGGTGGAATTCGGAGTCCGTGTGTACCTGGATACCTAACAAACAGCTCTGTGGGAAAAAA
>JAKSZP010004642.1:0-40588 GCA_022478985.1 Massospora cicadina
CTGTATTCTGCCCGCCCCTCTTACTTTCCCTTAAATTTATTTAATAAAGTATGGAGTTTTAAAAAAATTTAGCATAATCAGCTCAGCTTTTGGCTCTAAACTTCAACTCTATTTAAGGTCAGTTGTTCGAATCTTGGTGTAATCTATATATAAAAGCAAATGTGTATATGTGTGTGCACAATGCCCAGCCAAAACTAGAGCATATAGAGCTCTGAAAATTTGGCTATAGGTGGAAGGGAGGGGGTCCGTGTGCACCTTGAAGCCCGATTTTAAATACTCATAGTAAAATAAAAAGTTATGTGTAACAAGTGAAAATTTTATATGTTTTTAATGGAAATCGGTATATTGTTACAGCCGAGAAGTTTGATATTTGGTTGATTTGATAGTTTAAATGGTTTTGTCGAGCGGTTGGTGGGTTTGTGTTAATTAATAAGCTTAACGGTTTAAATAAAGTTAGTGATTGGTTGATTTAATTAAGTTGATTGGTTTTGGTAAGTAGTTGTGATTTTGGTTGTTTCGATACATTTAGTTTTGGTTTACGAAGCGGTTGGTGATTGGTTGATTTTTAATCTAATGGTTTTAGCTAAGTGGTTTAGTGGTTTAGTTAATTTGATAGGTTTAATTGGGTATGGCTGAATGGTTGGTAAATTTATATTGATTCAATATAATTTGATTACTTAATTTTATCGATAACTATCTACAAATATAAAAATTATGAGATTATCAGATGAACTTTAAGCCCACAAACAAATCTGTGTAAACTGGGTATCAACAAGAATTAATCTTAAATTTTATTTACAAAAGAATCAGTATGTTAATTTGTTTATATAGATGCATTATCTCGAGCAAATAACCAAAAATCACCAAACTTGGCACAAGTATTCTATAAAGTTTGGGAATGGAATGCTAATATGTAATTGTTTAATATAATCATATAAATTTAAACATCAGTTCTATATAAGATCTAGAACGTATATTTCTAATGGTAATTATATAGCAATTTGGCTGTGTATTTTCATATTCATTTAATTCAATAGTTTCATAGGCTTTGATATTTAGTTGGTAGTTTTTAGCTGTTTTGTAAGTTTAATAGTTGTTTTTGCTGAGTGGTGGTTTATTTTTTGGTTGATTCAATAGGCTCAATAGTTTCAGATAAGAGATTGATGGTTTAATTAATTTGGCAGACTTAATAGATTTTAGCTAAGTGGTTGGAGTTTGGAATTTTTAATAGGCTTAATTGTTTCTGAACTTATTGATAGCTATCTACCAATATAAAAGCTAAAATAATTTAGAATCTGATTGATTTGATAAGTTTATTTTATTTGGCCGAATGGTTTATGGTTTTTGGTCGAATCAATAGGATATAGTTTAGCTTTGGAGGTGATTAGTTATTGGTTGATTTGATAAGTTCAGTTAGTTTTAGCTGAGTGGTTAATGGTTTTGGTTGCTTCGATTGAACAATCAGATTTAGCCGAGTAGTTATTGCTTAACTATATATAAAATCTAAATTAATCAATTCGAATCACCTGAAATTCTATAGACACCGTAGCGAAGCACGGATAACTCCACTAGTTTTATAATAAACCAATGCTCTTATTTATTTAAGTACTTGTTTATTTGTGATTTTGCATTTCCATATCTAAATAGATATAAATATAGCCTTATAATTTTTTAATTTGCCATTTTTAATGCATTTTGAGCATCATGGCATGTGTTGCAGATTCAAATTGTGATAGTATGAGGTCTGAAGGTGAACAGCCAGTCAATAAAAAATTTCTGATCCCTGCTCATCCACCATCACGGATTGCCTAGCCTCACAAGCTTGCATTAGCAACTACATAAACTTTGGCGTACCAATACTCAACTACAGAATGACCAGTGTTTTGTGTAGCCCTATGCCCTACTTATTAAGTCACATTGCCGCACAATCAACTGTCATGTGGATCTCAAATCACACAGAGCTGGACCTCCTTGGTACATCATTGTCAGCCATGGCAAGTTTGTTGCTCCCATAAAAATTCCTCGCAGTTACAGGCGTGAGTGGTTTGGCAAACCACTTGCTAAACGTAACTAACTTAAGAAGCTCACACTCTGAAAGATCCTTCACTAAACCTCAACAGACCACAAGTATACCACTAGGGTAAAACAAATTGGCAAAAAGAAATACTTTATTTTTTTAAGGTAAACCTTAAACAGGGAAGTGGCCAAATAATATATAAGGTGCATCTTATAATTGTATTGGAATGTAAAGTGCTGTGTTTGGTTTGTTGCTGCAGCGCAGAAGTGATCATTCAAGCTCACGGCATAGGAATCATTTATATGTGCCTTAGCTTGAATGCTTGTTTTACATATTAAAAATTAAATAAACCATAAAACAAATTAAATTTCTTGCAAGATAGTGACCTATTCTATTCTTTGGTACACTTTTCTCCTAGATTGGAAGGTGACCGCTCATTGGTTTTCCCAAAGTGGAAAGAGGTGTCCCAACTTGTTGGTTTCATGGTTTCGCCACCATTATCAAACAGTAAAAATAAAACCATTGTAAGGCGACTCAACCCCAAAGGTCAATGTCAGGATAAACCCTAACTAATAATGACCTTGACAATGAATGAATTTTAGAAAGCACGCTAGCAAATATTTACAAGCACCTGCAAGATGGCTTGCCCCTCAAAGGTTAGAGGGAATGAGGGCAAATCATACTAGTTTCTTAGTCACTCATTATGTTTCACAAGAAATGCAAGTTTGCAACCAAAGAAATTAAACATATCCCTGGTCTTTACATTACAGACCATTAAAATAAAAATTCCTCTTTGGTGTAGCATGGAACTCCCATTAATATAATTCCCATCTGGCCAGTCCCTTTATCAAGCTTTTCTTTTTGAGTTGGGTTTCTTGTCTCATTGTGCAGTTCCTAGAGTCACCTTCTGAAAGCTACTGCTCTCCATGCAATGATCCTTTTCTCAAGGCTGTGCATCTTATAGCTCTGAAACAAGAATTTCATTTGTCTTCAGATGTTAATAAAAATTAAGTGACAAGGTGATGTATGTCCTGAAGTTTAGCTTCCCCTGCTACTCATGCATCTTTACTTTGTCTTTACATTATGAGATGTTGCTAGTTGCTATGGTTCTTTCATCCAACAGTAGAGCTTCTGACATTGTACCAAATTTGATTCCCTTCCCATGCCATTATTAATAAATCTCTCTTTATCCCATATCAATAGGGTGTAGAGATTAAGAAATTCACCCACTTCACTTGGTCCTTCTTGTATGGTCACTCTAATGATCCTGAGGAGCACATAACAAGTTTTTTTGGAGGACGCGACTTTACAAACATTGCTTGACCTCCCATCCCCAAGTCTTTCTGTCACTGCTAACCCACTATGTCCAATGCCTGTTCAGGACCCCAGTTTAACTCTTGTTTCTAAGGCTAGATGTCAGGCCCCCAGGGAGGAATCATTTGAGGCGTGTCTATCTTAAGGTAGGGCTTCAAAATCCACACTATTAGGTGAGGCTTACTACTTTAGATAAATTATAAACAATTAAACTAAATTATACATGGTATACATATAAACTAATTTACTATTTAAAAGGGTCTATTCCTTTACCATGAAAGAATTAATATAAACACAAGGGGAATTTAAGGGTTAAATCTGAGAGCAGATTGCAATAAAGAATTCTAATAAGATATAGGGAGACCATTAGTTAAGGGCACATAATGAATAGTGTTGGGTAGCAACTAAGTAAGGCTATTATTGAACAAGGCCTCACCATTTTACGTTTCTATAACAACAATAAATGGAGTAGAGTGTTAAATCAAGCCTATTAGTATATGAAGCTCTGAGGAGGCAATAAATTTAAATTATTTAGTTGTAATTTAGGAGTTATTAGTAAAAATTATTTTGGGTTCTTTTATCTAGTATCAGTTATGAGTAAGTGTCATAAGCCCAATAAAGCATTTATTAAGAAATAAAAAAGTAAAAACAGATGTAAAGCATATGAAGTTTGGAAACAAAAATTTGAGGCTTCACCCAAACTAAGACAAAGCCTTACAGAGCCCTTAAGCCTCAACTGGGGGTAGTCAAAATTTCTGTGTTTTTAATTTTTAGACTTGGAGTTTTTGTAAATCTTTAATGAATGGGAACCTAGTGTTGGGTAAATAATCACTTATATTTATGTTAACCATGTGATTGTTGTTAATGGAAATATTCTCTGGGTCAGTATCAGCTTTGTAATCAGTTTTACCTATGGGGTTTGGGCAGACATCATATATTTTTATCTTGATTCTGGCAACTTGATTCATTCCTGCAGAGAAATATAAACTTTAAAAAGTGAGGCATAGGCTTGGCTGATCTGAGGTATTGTAAAAGTAGAAGACAATTGCATCTAGGATCAGTGTTAAACTGAGACATAATGATTTTGAAAAATTTTCAAGGTAAAAGAGTCTAAAACTGGATTCTGAGAGAGGTTTTAAGAGTTAATTCTATACTATAGCCAATCAATTCAAAGGTGTTTTCAAAGAGGAACTTCATTATTGTTATCTTTTATATGGCGCAGGCTTGGGGTTGGAATGTCTTATTGACAACATTTAATCTATCTTGGTTATTAGATGTGCTAATTATATCTAGATTGTAAATTGAGCATTGTCATTATTTTTTTTTCTGACTGAGTTGGTTTTTGGAAGAAAAATAAAGCCAGCCAAAAACTGTTTTTTAGAATCTAAGAGCTCATTGGGATCATGGAGGTTAAACTATTGGACACTTGATAGCTCAATAAGTTATTAATGGGAGGATAAAAAAATAAGGTTTTTTCTAATCATATGGAAAGCTAGGCAGGATTAGCATTTCCGTTAGTTTTTATGAAAATTAGTTATTTATGAAATATGGAGGTGCTGAGTTTGAAGCCTTAATTTGATTAGCTTCAAGGTTTGATTAAGTGCCTTTTTTGATTACATTATCTAATATAAATGTTTTAATTGCACATCTTTTAAGGGTGTCTAGCCTTGCAGGGTAGTTTCTGCTCCACTCTAGTACAAGTTTTGTTCAACGCATGTTTAGAAATTGTACTGGCTACAAAAAATCTCGGTGTGGTATGTTTGTCCCAATGTCAACCCACCTTGATTACTTTTAATTGTAGTTATTTATAACTTTGATATCTAACCTATTTTATGTATGGGCGCTCATTAATTATGTTTTTTGCCAATTATTAATTTAGACTGGTATACTTTAACTTTACTGGTTTTATTGTAGCTTGGTACAGTTTGTTTAAATGGCTTGCTGCAATTTCAAATTTTGGTTGGTGTTCAAGAAGCAGTTCTCTAAAACCCTCTCAAGTCATTGTTAATATATCAGGGGTGTTAATTCATTCTCTATGACAGATAACTTTAAATTATTAGCTAAAATTTATATTAGTGGATTTTTTAAAAAACTTGGTAAATGTAATTTGAATAAGTAGTGAGGCGTTTGGTGCGCTGGTCAATTACATTGTTAGGGCAGTGATGAGCCTCAGCGTGGGGAAGTGATATGGGTGCAAAGGCTTCCAGTTTGGTTGGTCTGATTCCATTGTTGGAGAAATGAGGAGCTTTTAGCTCAGGGAAGAAAATTTAGCACATTTAGCCTATGTGATTACTTGTACATTTGAAGGTCTTCAGTTGAGCTATTTTTGGATTTAATCATAATTTTAGTACTGTTGAAAGGTTAAATTAGTACTCTGTGGGGATAAAAAATTGGGTTTCCGCTGCTTTCCTCTTTTGAGTTTTGTTAGTCTACCCTTTTTCTTTAGTTTGGAGGATAAGTCATAACTTTAGAATCTTCCTGTATATATTTAACGCTGTAAGGTGTTAACAATTAGATTTTCTTAATAAAAAACATAACCTTGAAGCTAATAGTCATTCATATGAGTGATCCTTTTTATGGTTCTTTTCTGCTAGAGTCCCATTTCCTCTTGTAATTTAGTGCTTTCTTTCTTTAATATTATGCCATATCATAATCTTTACTTTATGATGCTGGATATTGTTGCTTAGTACATCTTTTACAAACTATTCTGGCTTTTTTCACAGGCTGAGCAATTGTTTAAGTTAAATGGGCATATAGAATTTAAAAGCCTTTTTATTCTCATAAAAAATCTCAGTAGAGTTATATCCCACAGATACTGCATCTTGGCCATTCCAAAGCAGGTATACTTTAGAATTAGGGTTTGGAAACTTGGTAGATTTTCAGAGGGGGTACATTAACAAATTTATTCTGATCCAAGGTTGAGGGAAGAAATTGTGGTGTGACTGAAAACCAGTAAAGGAAAACCACTTTGTAAAGCCACCAGGAATGGATCAATGGAGGCACGTCTATTTGAAGGCAGAAATTTGAGGTTTGAAATGTTGGATGAGACTTTATAATTAGAACAATTTATAACTGTTTGATAAACTAAAGTATACAAGGTTGTCTGGTAATCAATAGCATAAAGAGTAAAAGGTTAATATAAGTTACAATAACAAGAAAAAACAAAGGTAATTGAAATAAAGGACATATTCATGGTTAGTAAGGGCTCAGGTGACAGCCATCAAGCTGTACAGGGGGTATCTCTCTAGGACCAAAAAGGGTCCAGACCCAAGGCCTTTCCCCTCATGCAGATCCCTGACCTAGGCATACCCAGGTTGAGAGATAGGTAATGGATGCCCCTCCCAGTTTAGCACAAGCCTTTCCCCCATCTACATCCATCTTAAACCCAATTTAAGTCTCAAAATCAGCAGATTTTCTTAAAAAATCAAAAACTTTGTGTATATTTGAGAAATTTCAAAAACCTACACCATATAGGGCCTATGCCTCTCCCTCAGCAGGCGGTACAACCAGTGGTCAACCTGAAAAAAAGAAAAAGTTTCTAAGTCAATTTGAGAAAGAACTTACAAAAGAAAAGCTAAAAATGGGGATCAAAATGACACCCCACCAAAATAAAAAACTCAATTTAGATATTAGAATTTGGGAAAATCGACCTTATAATAGCTTGAAAACGACATCCAATACTATAAAGGTGGAATTGGCAATTGAAACCGTTAAACAACGGGTCCAAAATTAAAATCAAACCCTAATATCATGTTCAATTTAGCAGTATTCCCCCCATCGCAACATATGACCCAGAACCCAGCTGATGGTAGGGTGTTGAGTTGTTTTTTTTTAGCTTCCCTTGTAGTTTAATAATATATATTTATTGAAATAATACTTTTAGGTAATTTATTAAATTGAAACGGCAAATGTGCAACAATTACCTAGGCTATAGCCTTTCCAACACCCTCTCCAAGGAACCCGCCCAGTGTTTCTTGAAACCAGAGATGCCTTGTGGACCGTGGCTGCCCTTATGGGTCTAGGCATACCCACGAAGGAAGTCAGGTCATTCCTTATCACGCTGGTTTCCTTAAGTTAAGAACTGGAAGCAGATTGGGATAATAAATCTGATCCAACTTTATGAAGCTAATAGGCAAGGGCACATAATAAACTGAGTTAAGTAGCAAATGGGTAAGAATATCTTTTGTTCAAGTTCTTGTTATTGTATGTTGTTACAAAAATAAATAAAGTGTACAGTGATAAATCCTATAGTCTTATGGAGCGCTGAGAAGGCACTATATTATTTGTTTGGTTGTAAATCTGAAGATATTAATGAAATCGATTGGTACTTTAAAATATTGTACTGCTAATGATTTTGAGCATTACATCTTGAAAAATTGATCAAAAAACATCAACAGTAAATATAGGTTGAAATTACAATATATATCTTAAATAATCTCTAAACCTAAAGTCAAAGTTTTTTAAAGCTAGGGCAAATCAATACATTAGGGTAGCTTACTCTTGTATTTAGGACGTCAACTCTTTACACTCCTTTCCAATGTCACAGCATCGCTCCATCACTATACCTCACTTATAAAAATCTACTATGCAAATGTAGAGCCTTAATAGTCCAATTTTATAAATAGGGTTGGGCAAAAAGGAGAGTGTAATGTATGGATTACACAAAAGGTAATATGTCAGTTAGTGCATGCTAACCTTTTTCTTATATAAATGCATAATCCATCCCCGCCTTGCCTAGCTGGTTGCAGGTTGAGAGTTTTAGGCTCTTATGTAGTAAAATTGTCAACTACATCTCTAAAATGGAAATATTTACTCCAAGTAAGTTCCCCTACAGCCAACAAATTTCTGATATTTCCCCAATTTTACAAGTCTTAAACCATCTTTTTTTAATTTTTTAGTACAAACAGTTGTTTTATCAAAAGCTTTATTTCTATACCAGATTTTGACTCACCCTTCCACTATTTTTGATTTTCTCTAAAGCTTCTGGATTTATTTGTTACTTTGAGCGCCAAAACTCTGAGGGTAGATCTCGTCTCATATATTATTTATAATTAATTTGAAAACTAAGTTAGGTAGAAATTTTATCACAGGAATTTTAATCATCTCTCCCACCCTCAAAATTAAAACAATGTCGCAATATTACACTCTCCTAAGATTGCTAATCAAGAAAACAAGCAACCTGAGAAGTAGTTGCAGCACCCATGAACAATAATGTAAACTCCCAAAGATATTTTCTCTATATAGGCTAGTTTTTTACTTATAACAGCACTGGTCTATTTTGATTTTGCATTTACATATTTATATAAATAAAAAAATACCCTATGCAATTTTTAATTTGCCTTTTTTAAACACTTTTGCGCATCATGGCTTGCGTTAGAGAAGTTTTCATGTGCCTGCTAAGATGGCTTACCCTTGGGAAGCTAGAGGGCTTCAGGGACTAAAACATATAAGTGCCTTGGTTACTTAAGTGGCTTTGTAAAATACAAGTTTGAAGCCAAAACAAACATGGAATCCTCTGGTTTTACAGCTTCAATCACTTTTTTGTCATATCTAGGTTTTGTTAAAACTACATATTTTTTTTGCTGCCAAGTTCTATAAAATTAAGTATAATAATGAGTTCAATGCTTACTTCCCCAACGAGGGGTGTTGGTGCGCCTCCTCCTGGTGTTATTTTGGCAACAGCCAAAGCACGTCCAGGATGGCTCCTCTAGCCCTCTCTCGCCACCCTGGGTTCTGCTCTCATAACTTTGGGGATTCTGAACTTAGGGCATCTAAAGGGGTAATCTGTTGCACAGATATGCCACTAACCAGCTAGGCTTAAACTTCCTGAGAGAGCTGTAAACTTGACACTTGCACGCTAACTGTGTGTCTTCTTTACAAATAATCCTGTGTACGTTGGAATCTTCTCTTGACCAAACGGAGTTAATCTCAACCTCTTTCTCTTGTAAGCCTAACCTTACAAGGATTCATTCTCAAAATGAGTGTCTTCTTCAAAACAGGTTAATCCCAGACTGGTTACTGGCTATTACTTCAGATAAAGGAAAAACTTAAAATTCTGTGAAATAGACTGTTTATTAAAGATAAAAACTTAGTTTTTTTATACTAAATACTAAAGAATCAGGGTTAAAAATAAATTGAGTGGATAACTGAATAGTGTATTGGGAAGATATTGTATCTTCTTCAGGAACCTCAGAACAGTCTCTTCTTCCATTGATTTCTCTCATGGGCATCCATTTTCTCAAGTTCTTAAATTTGTGAACTGCGGCAGTGTGTGGAGCCTTTTGTATCAGGATTGTTGGTTCCGTGGCTCCTGTGCGCTTTTGTGGAGTACAAATCTTCAATAGCATCAGTGGGCTTAATTTCCTGGTTGCTTGATGGCACCATTTTTCTTTCATTTTGATTGTTTTCCTTTTTTGGTGCACCATTCAGCACCTAAATTGTTCTATTCATTCTTGATGTTACTCAAATAAATATTGCCATTTTTGGAGCTAAACTCATCTTAGTTTAATAATCTACATTTTGATTGGTATTTCCTCGATTCTACCAGAGGTTGAGGATTTGCCAATTTCATGGTGTGCCAAAACTGTGACATCACCCCTTCCAGTATGAGACCAAGGGTAGGATCTGAGGTGTCTAGCGTGGACTCTGTTAAACACAATGTTGGTGGCATCATCTTGGATAGAGTATTCATGTCCCCCTCTTGGCCAGTGCAGCTGATGGTCCAGTCCAAATGGCTTGAAGCTTCTCAGGCTGTCTTCCGCGGATGTGGTAAAACAATACTTTATCGTTGACTCCAAATCTAGCAGTTTCATATGTCTCTGACTGTCTTTCTTCCCTTTTGGGATACTGTGCTCGATGTTCTTCCTGGCTTCTAGTTGTATGCATATGAGCTCATCAGCAAACTCTTGCTGATAGTTCCCAGGGGGTAAGTTCTTATGATCTGTAACAATTATTGGAGCCAACAGGGTAGGTAAGGCGGCTTCTTTCCCATAGAGCGCCTTGGGTGGAGACATCCTAATGATCCTGTGGTGGCTAAGTTGGTAAGCAAACAGTGTGGATGGTAAAAGGATATTTCACTTTGACTTGTAGCTAACTGCTATCTTCTTTAGTATCCCAGCTAACGTTCTGTTTAATCATTCCACAATTCCGTTTGATGATGGTGTATAGGGAATAGAAAACAGTTGTTTCACCCCTACCAAGTCCTTAAGTTTTATCGCTACTTCAGAGATAAAGTTCTTCCCGTTATCTGATAGCAAGATCTGGGGACAACCATGTCTTGTGATAATCTGATTGTAAAGAAATCGGGGTTGGTCCCTGCGGTGTATGTCTTGATCGCCACTGCCTCAATCCACTTTGTGAAGTGGTCATTTGCTACTATTATGAACTTGTTCCCACTTGAGGCAGTTAGTAGTGGTCCTACCACATTAATAGATACATTGTGAAAAGGCGTGGATGGTGGGATTGGTGTAAACTTGAATTTCTTTTCCAATGGTCTAAAGCTTGCACATGGTATAAACATCTCCAAGGCTTGGTGCACCTCATCAGTTGTTGGGGATTCAGCTACAATGACCAAATTTACTCAAGATCAAGATTCAATATCTTGGTCAAATGAGATTGTAAAATCTACATCAGAGATATCCAATTCTAGGATGAACCAACGATAAACCCTTCAGAGTTATCAACCTTCTCTGAAGGATGATGCTAAGATATCTGATAAGGCCAAAAATCATTAAGAGAAGCAGACTCATCAAATAAGAATATTATCAAATCTGGCCATCACAAGTATGGCATTAATAATAAGCGATATTGGTCATCTAAGAGGAAAGATCTTCCCTTAGATGCACCTCAAAAATCCTCACGCATACCTACTAAAGCTACCCTTATAAATATCCCTCATTTCTAACTAATAAAATAACACAATTTTTGTCTCGTGTAGCCTAATTTTGGTCTCTTTTCATACAGAATTCTGTATTTCTGATTGGAATCAACTATAGCAACGGAACTAATAACTTCATTGCAATTGAGTCAATCTTTGCTAGAGTTATGGAACTAATAATTTTGTAGCCTTTGTAGCACCTGCTTATTATAATTTCTCACGAAATTCCAATACTGGTGCTCCCTGCCAGGTCTGTTTCCAAGGCTACCTGGTGAAAAGATACTTTCACAACCTTGAATATGTCTATCAAAGAAAGCCCCACTTATGAGGAATCAATGAATTTACCTGATGGATACACTCTAACAGGCAAGAGATGCCTTCCGCTACTACAAATAATCTACAATTTCAAGCTTCTATGAATTTGCCATTGAGAGCCCTGACCAAACATATTATCAGATTCAAGCCGCAAATGTTGAAGAAACTGTCAAAGGCTTGATAACGGGGGGCTATTCAGCCTGGTGCTCATCCTAATCGTGACTGAGCATCTAAAATTGCTAAAAACATGATAGACTTATATAAAAAAGTGGTGTTACAGACTACCAAAGTTGGTTTAGCTAGAACTGAGCAGTACCTCTGGCATTACGTACATCCTGCTATTCACCACGTACTACAGATTTTGGGGTTTCATCATCTTGAAATACAGCGCCAGTTGACTCTAGAGCAACAATTTCACTCTCAATTATCTTCATTTTATAAATTAGCATCTAATTTTTGGGGGATAATTAGGAAGCCATTCTTGATAATAGAAGAGAAATCAACAATATTCATAACCATTTAGTGAGAATCAATAATGTTGTTGTGGGATACATCATTCAAGAAATATCTCAGCAAATTAGCAATGTCACTAACCCTATTCACCACCGTATCACCTCACTGGAGGATGAGATTAGAGATAACTGGATCAATTGCAGGCTGAACATGAGGGGCGTTTGGATGAGCTTAATGGGCTATTACAACATCTTGTCCAAATGGTGGGTAATATCAGAGAAGGTGAACCCTTCCCTGTTGGTCCTCCTGGACTGCTGGGACCACCTAGTTCCCCATTAGTAACCCTGGGACCTCCTGGTGAACGTGGTCCTCCTGGTCTGATGGGACAACGCCCGCCGGGGCCAACAGGGAGAGATGGGTTGCAAGGACCCCTGGGACCTCCTGGTCCCCCTGGCTCCTCGCTTACAATACCCAATTCTGAACCTCCAATGCTACTAGTATCACAAGTACAAGCAAAAGAAACACAAATCTGAGCTATAGCTCAAGGTGTTTTTTATCCTTAGAAGGCCTTCCAACTGAATCAGATTACTCATTAACCAACTTATTGGATGGCGTGGATAATGCTTATCACCTATGCGATGCTAATCAAACTACTTAAGAAACCCAGTTTGCAGGGCTAAATGCTTCCATTGAATTGTTATCTGCTTGATGTGGACTAATTGAGAACAAGCAAGCTAAAATGATCACTTCAATTTATAACTTGAATTAACAGCCTGCAAATGATCATCTTGCTCAATGGGTTCATAATGTACAGGAGGACCTCAATCATCTAAGGCAACAAGTTGACCAAATTCCCTCTCAAGTTCATATCCCAGAATCAGAACCCTTCAAAGCTGAGACGGCCTTGTTATCAGGTGTACATGTTTTGAGCAATGAACCCACTACCTTCAAACCTACTTTTAAGAGTATATTTAAGCGGGTGAAGGTAACATTCATTCGTTCCTCTTCTTCTATTAGCGTGCTATGGATGGGGCAACTGATCAACAGAAGGTCTGGCGTATTACCTCTTGCCTAAGCTAGTTCACACAAGAAATCATGGTACCTCACCTGAAGGTTTGCAATACATGGGCTCAAGTGAAGACCGCCCTTATTAAGGAATTTGGGAGTAATCAAATCCTCTCAAACCAAAAACAAGGCCTTATGAATATTCAAATAAAACAAAGAGAATCTGTCTAAGACCTCGCTAAAAGATTCTACCATGAGTCCCAAACTCTTGCCACTTGCGACTGGATTACAGTAGATGATGCTATATCAGCTGTAATGAGTGTGTTCGCATCTAGCACTCAGGTACTACTACACTTGAAATCACTTAAAAGAAATTTCAGATCCATTATCAACATCAAAGAAGCGCTTGTGGAGATTCCCAATGGTGTGGTACACCCAACCTCCGCAAATAACCCTCGTTCTTACATCCATGCAATACCACCTAAGCCCTAAGTCTAAACTGAAGGAGGAACCATGCTCGAATTGTGGTCTCGTTGGTCATGTGGTATCTCAACGTTAAAAGAAGCATGTGGAGGAGTCAAAAACGAGGAGTCAGCATAGGGAATGAGGCTCCCTGTGCTGACCTACCTCCTGTGCCTCCATAAAAACTATTAACTCTTCTATCAATTGTTATGTAAGATCTGCTCCTAGTAAACTAGGTGTTTCTGATGAATTAGCCAACAAATATACCGTTTCTACTTACGCTTCTGCTTGTTCTTCTTCTAATTCATTTCCATTAATTAATCCCTCGGTGTTTTCAATCACAAACTTTGGCTCTGATGTAACCCAGGTGGAAGTCATCGTGCATAAGGTGAAAATTTTAGCTATTATTGATTTGGGATCGCCCATCAATGTAATCTCATCCAGTCTTATGAAAAAGATCAAAGTGGCGCTGGACTTAAACCATTACCAAGACTATGGAACTGCTGGTCCTTCCTATACTAAGTCTATAGGAGCTTACTCCTCTCTTCCAATGCGCTTTGGAAAATTGGTTATGTCAGCCCCTGCAGTAGTATTGGATAACAACTGCTATGAATTGCTCTTGGGAACTAAGTTTCTCATAGATTTTGATGCGATAATCAGCCTTAAGGATAGGTACCTTTCTTTGATTGGGCACTGAGTACCTTTAATTCTAAAAGATGTTCCCAATAGCAAAGGCAAACTCAAACGACGTGTTTGCTTGTTGGAATACCCCACTTCTATCTCTTGTTTTTTTACCGAATCTTGGGGCCAAGAACTATACTTCCACCTCCATCAGCTTGTGCCTCTGAGGGCATGCCTTTATATTCTAACTCTCCGATTACCATACCCCAAAAGCTCAAGTCATTGTTAATATGGGAGTACAAGTATTTTTACCCACTGTTCATGTGTTAGATCTTCAGTAACCAAAATCCCTCTCATTTGGAGGCCTTACCCTGCCCGGGTATCCTTGATCCTGCCTATTATGGGACTGCTTCAATTCTACTAGCTAATCTCACTTCTCAACCTATGCGATTGAATCACAATAATCCCATCGCCTATGTGCGGCCTACTCCTGTGAGTAAAATTTTACATGTGTCAGGATGTGGAGATTTACATGAATTTGGTCTAGAAGAGCCCCTTATCATTGCTAGAATTGACGTCAAATTTGGGGATTTACTCAATCCAGAACAACAGAATGAAGCTGAGGCTCTGATTGAAGAATATGTGGATATATTTGCTCAAGGTTCTGGAGATTTTGGGCTAATGAAAGATGTGCAGCATCAGGTGAAAACTGGTGATACTCCCCCTATTTGAGCTTGACCATATCATAAATATAAAGTGGAGGAGGCTCAGGTCTCATTGGAATTTAAACAACTCCTTGATGCAGGGCTGTTAACAACCTCTAAGAGTCCATGGGCTTCCCCTTTACTATTCATTAAATAAAAAGATGGGGGCCATAGAGTGGTTATTGACTATCATCAACTCAATACTGTTACACAAAAGGATTCTTATCCTCTACCTCGCATTGATGATTCATTGAGATTATTATTTGGGTCACAATACTTCTCAGCTATGGACCTTGCGAGTGGCTATTGGAAAATTGACCTAGCTCTGGAAGATCGTCAAAAATGTGCAATAATCTTTAGTGAGGGGTTATTTGAGCACACTCATATGCCACAGGGGCTTTGTAATGTCCCTGCCACTTTTCAACGAGCCATGGATGGCTTGTATGGGAATTTTGAAACTTTCTTGCGTTTTGGTATATTTAGAACAGGTTACTGTGTTTTCTAGCACTTTTAATGAGCATTTGGCTCATTTAAAGGAAGTTTTTGGTTGGATGCGTCATGCTTCGCTTAAGCTAAAACCATCCAAGCGTGCCTTTTTTAAGACTGAGATGAAATTCTTAAGTCATAAAGTTAATTGCAAGGGGATTTTACCCTTACCTAATAAGATACAAGATATTTCAGACATGCCTATTCCTGAAAGCTTGCGTGATATTCAAGTGTTTTTAGGAATGGTTGGTTATTAATGACAATTAATCCCTATTTTGCAGAGATTGCGGAGCCTTTAGTTTAACTTTTGCACTAGGATGTCCCTTTTGTATGGGAAGAATCACAGAAGCAAGCTTTCGATCTGTTGCACCATGCCTTAGTGAGTGCACCAATCTTAGCCCATCCTGATTTTCTAAAAATTTTATACTATTTACCAATTCCAGTGATATTGCTATTGGAGCCATTCTGGCTCAACATGATATTACCCTGGTTGATCACCCCATCGCATATTATAGTAAAACCCTTTCTAAGGCCAAACGCAATTATAGCATTACTGAGAGAATGCCTTGCTGTCTTGTCTGCCATCAAGAATTTCCGCCCTTACCTCTATGGCAAGCAATTAACTATATTCATGGATCACGCTTCCCTGAAGTGGTTGCAGAAAATGAAGGATCCAGATGGGCGCTTAGCTAGATGGGCTCTAAAGGTCCAAAATGATGACTTTACTATTCAACATTGCGCAGGCGCTATTCATCAAAACGCTGATGGACTTTCTCAATTGCATATCCTAACGTTATTTTCTGCTGAGGAGGATCGCATCTATGACTTTATTGGTAGACCTGAGCTCTGACAACGGTAATCTAAGGATATTATCTCAAAGTTACAATCCTTAACCAAAGATACTCAGGTTAAAGAAGATTCATTATACAAAAAGTTGGGATCTAAATAGTTGCCCTTTATTCAGCTCTCTGCGAGGACTGATACTATTATGGAGGCCCACAAAACCGTAGGACATGGAGCTGTTGCTAAGACCCTACAGTGGTTGAAAACTCAGTGTTACTGGTATAACATGCTGGAATCTGTACACGATGTGTTGGAGTCTTGTCTCACGTGCAAACAACAACATGGTGAAAATCCGATGTTTCAACACAAAATTGTGGGCCCTTCCAAACCTTTCTCTACTATGAGTATCAATGTGGTGGGTCATCTCCCTAATGCCACTTATGGCATCAATATATTCTGTTAGCTATCGACCATTTTACTAAATGTATTGAAGCTGTATCTGTTTCAATGGTCACCACAAAGGCTACGGCATACTTTCTTTTCAAGCAAGTTTTCACCAGGCATGGTAGCCTGAAAGTCCTGTTATTGGATAATGGGACCAACTTCATTTCTCAGGTGGTATCCGAGCTTACTAAGCTAATGGGTACTTATCATTCATTCACATCCCCATATAATCCTTCTACTAATGGTGCAGTTGAACGAGCAAATGGCACCCTTGTAGCCATTCTTCAAAAGATGGCTTCTAATGACCCTAATAGATGGAATCTCTATTTGCCTAGTGCAATGTTAGCCTATAGAGCTAGCTACCATCATATAATTGGAATATCTCCTTTTAAAGCTTTATATGGTCGGGATCCTATCCTCCCCTCAAGTGTACAATTTATACTTGAGGAAGGTACCCCGCAAACTACTGATTTAGCCATGAGGAGACTAGCTGATGAAATCATTCATTTTCAAGCTTTAGCTCCAAGTTCCCTTGCTGCTGCCACCTTAAAGGAGGTAACAAGAACCAACGCTAGTAGGCTTACGCTACCAGAATACCAAGTCAGGGATTTGGTACTCTTCTATCACCATAGCCTGGGAGGAAGGATTTACAAACTTGACACCTTATGTTCTGGTACATACTTTATTATTTATTGTTGGGGTATTGAATACTCCATTGCCACGGTTGATATTAGTGCTGTTATCAATAGAGTGCATATTAAATTTCTGCGTAAGTATGTGCCCCCTAGGCAAGATCTTGAGGGGGGCATTGTTGGGGATTAATCCATGATGACCAAATTTACTCAAGATCAAGATTCAATATCTTGGCAAATGAGATTGTAAAATATACATTGGAGATACCCAATTCTAGGATGGACCAATGATCAACCTTTCAGAGTTACCAACCTTCTCTGAAGGATGATGCTAAGATATCTGATGAGGCCAAAAATCATTAAGAGAAGTAGACTCATCAAATAAGAATATTATCAAATCTGGCCATCACAAGTATGGCATTAATAATAAGCGATATTGGTCATCTAATAGGAAAGATCTTCCCTTAGATGCACCTCAAAAATCCTCACGCATACCTACTAAATCTACCCCTATAAATATCCCTCATTTCTAACTAATAAAATTCACAATTTTTGTCTCGTATAGCCTAATTTTGGTCTCTTTTCATACATAATTCTGTATTTCTGATTGGATCAATTATACCAACAAAACTAATAACTTCGTTGCAATTGAGTCAATCTTTGTTAGAGTTATGGAAATAATAATTTCATAGCATTAATAGCGCCTTCTTAATGTAATTTTTCACGAAATTCCAATAGCATCTTTTCTCAAGTTCCTGAATTTGTGCACTGCAGTGGTGTGTGGAGCCTTTCATATCAGGATTGTTGGTTTTGTGGCTCTTGTGCGCTTTGGTGGAGTCCAAATCCTCATTACCATCTGTGGACTTAATCTCCTGGTTGCTTGGTGGAACCGTTTTTCCCTCATTTCAATTGTTTTCCTTTTTGGTGCACTGTTCAGCACCTAAATTGTTCTGTTCCTTCTTGATGTTACTCAAACAAATACTACCATTTTTGGAGCTAAACTTATCTTAGTTTAATAATCCTTGCGCTTTGATTGGTATTTCCTCAATTCTACCAGAGGTTGAGAATTTACCAATTTTGTGGTGCGCCGAATCTGTGACACCCCCCATCCCATTTGTCACTTTATCCCCTTTAGACTATCCCATAAACTTTTTCTAATTGCGAGCTTCAAAGCCCCCTGGTGCTCTCTTAAAGCAATCTTCACTTTGTGATTTGGGTTGATTATGTGAACCTCTTCCAATATGCAAGTGCAGCCAAAAAATGATGTGTAAGAGGTGTTATTTATACTGCTAAATTTATAAATTTTCACCTTTTCAGGAGATTTTGATCTGGTCTTCTTTTATGCATCACATGCCATGGTTGTGGAAACAATATCACTTCTTTACATAAATATTATTAACCCCACCACTTGCACTTGGTTGCCAGCTGAAGATACTCAGGTGCTTCAGTTTGCCAGTTTCATAGCTATCTATCACCCAAGCATCTCTGCATGAGCTCATGGAGGGTTTAGCCAACTATAGTTCCAACCCCATCCTGCAGTTTGTAGTTCCAATATGGTCAGTAGCCTTTTCAAGGCCTCGCGCCTTTACAACAATATACCCATTATACTGATACTAATATCGTGATTCTTCTCACACCATTTTCTGTTCCATCACCAACCATCAATTCTATAAATATATGGAAAACGGCTATAATATCTTCCCTTATGTTTATCTTAGACAATTTAAAATGAAAAGCAATTTCTCACAACAGCCACAAGTTTAACTCCACTCTCTTTAAAAGTACCCTGTTGCCTCATCAGCAGAATCTCAAAATGAATATAAATCATCTTACTAACAACTTTGACTGCTGCGGGAGCTTCATGTACTGCACCATCTAATAGAAACCAAACTTTGCGCACTTTTTTGGGCAGATTAATGCTCAGGCGCCCATCAAATTGCCTTGGTGACAGCTTACCAGCTTATTGCTCTTACCCATCCATTATTGCTTGTTGCTGGCTCATATTTCCCTATTACAAGCCATTCAGTTCTTTTGAGTGGTTTGATAAACCTAAACAACCATATAAAATTATCCTCAATTTAAATGACACAGATTTTTGACCTTCCCTCTTAAACCAACTCCCAGCGCTGTATACGCCCTTATAAGGGCTTCTCAACCTACATACATCAGCACCAGCTAGCCATCAAATTGGCGGCTGCTCCCATCAACACCTTCCATCAACAAGCCGTGCATGTGATTATAGCCTTTCTGCAAAGGTATCCCCTCTCCTGATTCACATTAATCCTTAAAGAGGAGGCCAAATTTAAAATCTAAAGATCTCATTATTATGCGCGTCACATGTCCATCAACGCCATAAACTCATCACAATTAAACCATAACTACTAAGACTTCAGCCAAGATGTCACTACTTTTGTCAACATGTTGGATATTATTTCCCATGTGTAAATATCTGATTTACATCAAATCATTACATTATATTAGTTAAGAATAATGCTAAATTTCAAGGACTCTTATGATCAGCTTGAAATTTATCTAAACAAAAGCCCCTTTATAAACCTTAGTAGATTGCTCAGATCTATGCCTTTCCAAACAGAATTTACAAAAATTACAACGGAAGATCTGATAAGACTTAATAATTAGGGAAGATTCCCTGATTAAAGAAATGTAAAGTCTGGCTAATAAATAAGGTTTACAAAAATACAAAAAATTTGGATCTTATTGTGACCATCAAAAGTGCATGTAAATTTTAGAATACAAAAAATATCATTGTGCAAGGTTCCTCAAACTCATATATTAAAGAGTTGATTAAAACTTATTTTGGCCTATACATTGACCTTTAAAATTTAAGGCTAGGAACAAAACACTCAAAAATTTAATATTTCTCTTGCATACAGCAAATCAACTTGATTCAACCTACTCTATGAAATTCTTATATTTATATTTCTAAAAGAATATAGAGGTTAAGATTGACCTTAATTCTGTTTTTTAAGTTCAAAGTAAATATAATTCTTGTTATATTTAAAATACCTCCATTTAATTATCTAAAATATCATATTATGAACACTTACTCTAAAAAATTAGTCACTGGACTCAGCTGACTTGTTAAATACTTGTTTACACTATTTTGGAACCAAAGGGGTGGAAGGCGAGTCAGTAGGGCGTATGGCTACCAACCTGAAGGTTGCGGGTTCAATTCCCGCCCTTTGCACATTGATCAGGGTGCCAGCTGAAGAAAACTATTGGCAGTTAGTAGGTATAATAACACAAAAACCTTACCCATGACGTAACCAGAAAAATCTGAGTCCCAATCCAGAGGTGAAAAAACTTATTACAACAGAGCTGACCCTGCTCAGGTTTCATGTCGATACTTTCTTTCTTTATTTTTGGTAATGTCCGTCCCCTGGTCAGCTTGCCTCAAATAAATAAAATTATTTTGGAACCAAGGTGCGCTTCTGGTTTTGTGTACTACCATAACAGTGAGCATGTGTTACTCACCCTCATGTATGGTGGTACACATACAAGCAGTTGGGTTTCATGAGTAATTTTTTTGTGGACAATTACATGAATAAAGCTTTTTAACTACTTTGCCAATTATTAAAAAGGACCCATCTATTATACTAGACAGAATTCCCAAACTTTCCGGTCCCTTTGGAGGGGTCCAGTGAAGCTCACATGAAGCCCATCCTATCAGCATGGTACCAAAACCCAAAATTTCTGCTAATAATCATTTTTTTGCAATATTTGTTCTGCGAGGTTATTTATTTAATGTTTTAGCCCATGTCCCATTCACTGAGCCAGTTGTTACCAGGATTAATACAGTACAGCCTCCTTTGGAAGCTACATTTTGAAGGAATCCAGGATATATTTAATAAAGTCCAACTTTAAAGTAGATTACTTTTTTAGTACTAGATGGTCCCAACCTGAGGGGTTTAAAGTAGATTACTAAAGGCTTCAGTTGGAACTGTATATTTTGCCAATTAGTTACTAAAATGCCTTACCAAGCAAACAACCTGCATGGGTAAGAGAGTTATTTAATAAACAAAAACTTACTTAGAATCCATTGAATAGTTTCTCAAGTAGATTAACCGTTTATTTTGTCCAGATAAGGCTCAGGTTGAAGTCTTAAGCAGCCTTGTTAAATGCGTCCCAAGTAAAAGGAACCATGAAAAAACATGCCTGGTTACTTTGCTTACTAGCTCAAGCTGTTAAGATTCCTACAACGCAGTTACCCGCATGTTTTGTCAGACTTTACACCCTGACTTTCTTGCTTCATTAGCGGTGACATGGTTGGCTGAGTCATTATAATAATATATTGGATATGTCTTTGATGTGAAAAGACAACTTTTGATGACCAAGGTTAAATATGAGTTGATGTATGCAACAGGATACAAAACTAACAAAGGAAGAATTTATATCAGATTATTCAGAACCTATTAATGTTGGCAAGAGCCTAAAAATGAGAATGAAGAAATACCAGAGGTGAGAGAGGTAAGCTCAGTAACAACCAAAGTAGGCAACACCATGGAGAGTGTGCCTAAGAAGAATTGTTAATAAAAGCCGATTAAGCCCAAACTGCACATAAAGAAGACTTGCTTATTACTACTATATTACTCTTACCATTAAGTATAGTTTATAGATGATACATAAAGAAGAAGTTTTGGCATTAATTGTTACTGAAGATTATAGATAATAACTGTAACTGGACTTGGCGTTAAATTGGGATCATCCATTAAAGGAATCCAGAACAATAGCACTGGCAAATATCACTAAAAGCGCCATCTTTTGCTAATTATGTGACAAACCCCTGATAAACAGTATAGTTAAATGTTCATGGAGGAATTCTGTTCCTTATACAACTTGTCATGGAAAACAAAGCAGGAGGTGCAGGGAGCAACGCGCCAGGTAAATGATGACAAAAGTGGGAAAATGTCCAAGCAGTCAAAGGCAACGTCCCAGGTTATCTCCATGCTGTTTACATATAAAACCTTTAAAGTAAAACGCAGACCAAACTGATACAAACCATCAGAGAGAAGAGTCCCTGAGATTGAGTGAGTTTGGATAAAGACTATGGCGGAATTTGTCAGAATAAGAAGTGGCAGACTTGGAAGAATAGTAATGGTGTAGATGCTGGTTTTGTATACAACAGGAGGGTAGAAAAGAACCTAGGACTGAGTCTGGCCATTGCAATAGGTTTTGACCATAGTTTAATAACAAAAAAGTCCTTAAAAAAGGGAAGACTTAGGCAAAAGTACTTACAAAGTTATTGAAAAGTATATGAATTTCTGAGAAAGGCCAGGCACCTCTCAGCTTGGATATTAATATAAGGGAAAGTTTTATGATATCTTCAAACAAAAAACAAAAACCATTCCAAGACAAAAAAGTTTGCCTTTCAGCAAAATCGAAATTTTCTCTTGCCAAATTCCGTTACTTCATATTAATTCATCTTCTGGATTTTTGAACTGATTTCCGCCAAATTTCTAGCCATTTTGGTGCCATTTGCTATAAGCCTGACTGGCAAAGCAAGTACCTATTTTCGGTCAATGTCCTTAGAGAGATCATTGGGTTACCTCAAGGGTTCTGGAAATGAATCCAGGGGCTTCAGATGCTTTGCTTTGGTTTTTAAGTCTACCCCAGGTAAAATGTCACTAACTGTGACACAACTTGATTTATTTTTTCATTATGGGTATCATATTATGGATTCATTTCTTTCTGCATTTGACTTGCACTCATTAAAGTAAAAATTTTACTATAGTCTTTGCCCCTCAAATGAAACTTTGTAACAGAATCAAGATTGTGGCTAAATTGGGGAATATAGGAGGATAGGTCTATGAAGTATTGCATCTTAGGAATACAGTGAGTATGAGGATGTGTATGGATCTCGCGGTTTCCCTTTTTTAGATACAACTTGATCTTTTGCACTGAGCTTTCAATTTATGTGTTTATAGATTTTCCAAGGAGTCGTATGAAGTAACATAGGTTGTAGATACTAAGACGCATTGGAATAATGCCTCAAATCTATGTTGGATTCTGTGTTTATAACCCCGTTCAGATATTCAGTAGTTTCTCACATCCTAATTGTTCCAAAGGCCAGTGGGGATCTCAAGCCTGAGTTAACTAGTAGAAATTAAACGCCATAACTAGACTGAACCTTATCTCATGCTGCTATCTAAAATTTCATACCATTGATCTCAGGAAGTATCCAGTTTAACAATATGGACCTGGTATAGGCTTCCCATCAAATACCAGTACATCCTGAGCATTATAATTATACCACTTTTAAGGTTAAATGGGGTTTTATGTATAACATCTAATGTCATTTGTACTCAAGAACGTCCCATCTGTGGGTTAACGTTTAGTTGATCATTATTTTGGAAAAACATCTTAGACGTTGCTTTGTCAATTATATAAATAAAGTGCTTTTATTTTTATCCTTTAAGGAGCAGCTTATACATGATGTCAGCTCAGTTCTTAAAGCCCTCCATGTAGAGGTTATTAATCTGTAACCTTCAAAAGGGTATTAAGTCTTCAGTGACTTTCTATGGGAATGTGGTATATAAATGTAATTAGCCAAATGCTCAGATAAATGAAAGGCTATCAAGGATTTAATTTTTTCTACTGATAAAACTGGTGTATGCAGCTTTAGGGGACAGTTAACTTCTTAAGGCGTTTCTCAAGAGATCATTTATTTGTTGCTGCTCCCTTAACCTGGTTAGTGAATAAAGCACCGTTTTAATGTGGTCCTACAGAAGAAAACGTTTTTTAAAAAATAAAGAAGATATTCCTAAAAGTTCTTTGCCACACAATTTATAGAAGTCTTTAATCCTTGAGTAAGATGCTATCAAATATGAAGTTATATCAGTCCTTCTTCATAATGGTTAAGATGGTTAACACAACCCATTTGCAATTTTTTAACAAGAAGCTGTTATCAGCGAAACCAATTTTTAATATTACAAGAATTTCTTGTCATAATAGCATCACTTCAAAAGTGACAGAATCACCTTATTTATGAAAATTGATCCATTCCCATTCATAATGATCATAGGACGCTTGAGTGATATTGGAAGCCGCATCAAATGAGACGGAGGCATGCAAGGAGGTACCTGGAATTATCCAACTTTATATTTAAAATTGGATGTTGCCAAAAAGGAGAACCTAATTTAAGATATTTTAAGTTAAGACTCTGGGCTTACTTCTCTAATAAATAGATGGAAGATTATATTACTGACACAATGTTGCTACTTTATTGTCAGGATTTCACTGAATTCTCATATCTCTGAAAAATCTACTTCATCAATTCCCCTGACATCATTGGAAGGAGCAAGTGATATATCGCAATCTATCAAGGTTAGCAAACAATATGATCCCAATCAATTGATTGAAGATTCGATTGTGCAGAGATTAACTTGCTCTGATAGATTACAAACTGTAAAAAGCCTATAAATATTCCCTCTTTTCAAAAATAAAGATTAGTTCAATCTATAACCTGTTTTTAATTAAATTTAACGCCTTTTTGGGAAACACCCAGTGTAACTTTGAGATTAAACCTTTCCCATTGGAAGTGTAATTCAAAACTTCCAGACTGGTGCTCACTACAGGGGCACTCTGAGTTATGCACCAGTGACAACGTCTATCACTATCAAGGATTATCATTTTTTGCCAGACAAGGCTCAAGACCAAGAGCAAGGCAGTATTTTACAATGGGTCCATTCAACTGGAGCCCAAATCCCAAGATTACCCTCCACGTTAGAATTTTGGGCTAACTTGGAATTTTATGGTCCTAACTTAAGTTTTACCTCAGACTTTCAAATACCACCTGAGGCTTTACAAAATATTATTAATCAATTGCTTGAAGGGGCCTTAATCCCTGGAATCTGATCTACCAAATCTTGATCTAATGCAGTATCTTCTATATTGCGGGAAGTGCTGCAAACCTCTCAAATGCCAGGAATTGGCCCTGAGCAATATTTGCACCAACTCATACATCATACCTTATACCATTTGCTACCTGTAGTTGAAATGCACCATCAAGGGATGCTCAATTTACTAGAAGGACTCCAATCCTTAAATAATTATACCTCCAAATTTTTCAAGTAGGAGTCTGAGTTTAGCCAAGATAATCATGATGCTATCATTATTAATTGAGCCTTCCTCAATGAAGCACATCAGCAGCTCATTCAGCTTGATTATGGGATGTCAAGATTTGTTGATGTACAGTTTCCCAAGAAAGTTCAGGAGATTCAGAGAGCATGGAGAGAGGGTATTTCCCAACTCTCTGAGCATAGCCAATCAATGGAGGAGGAAATTAGAACCCATCTCTTTCAATTGGAAAAATTGTAATCAGGAATTTAGTTCCAGGTTAATGAAGTAGAGAAAACCTCTAAAAAATATGGGTCCTCCTGGGGTTGAAGGACCTCGTGGGCCACCTGGGGGTGTAGGGCCCCGTGGACCTCCTGGAGCTAATGGGCCCTGTGCGTCAAGAGAGTGTCTGTAACTCTCTCGTTCCCAGCAAGGTGATGTGAGAAGCAAACCCACATTGCTAGGGAACTAGCCGTTAAGAAAAAGGGTAAGAGGACACCTTGAACGGTGACTGTCCCAAAGGTACCCCAGGACAGGGTGTAGAACGCAACATATAAGACCAGGTAAGATAGAAACATAACGACTTGAGTGGACCCCAAAGGGGAGTCCATAATCAAGTGTAACTTGGCGTCAGGGAGCTTGGGTGCCTCAATCTGGAGGGGACCTGGGCGACCAAAGGAGCACCTGGGATTTTGGTAAATTATGATAGAAGGTAGTGGCCCACATAGTTGGAGACCTCCCCAAAGAGGTCCGCCACCAGGTTAGCCCAAGGAACCATAAGTAAAACGTAAAAAAACGGGTATTTTTATTTAAGAAAAGTTGACCAACAAGGAATGTTGGTCGTGAACACATATTTAAAGTGGACCAGGGAAATTCAGGTTCTGTGGAAGTGCGCCCAAGCCTTGACACTCCAATAAACAGATGCTTCCATCCGTTTTAGTAAAATTCACCAAAAGTGCCTTCACTCAAGTAATCAATTGAAGCTGTATTTTACCCGAGCTCAAAATTTCATAACTTGGGCGGGACTTGAACCCTTGCTCTCCAATAAACCAAATTGAAACATTATCGTTTATAATGTAAATCTTTCGTTTTAGTGCCTAGGCCGAGATCAGAGGCTGGGCGTTTTGCACCCCATTAGTATCAACCTGGGCATGCTTGGCTTGCACCCAGCGTTAATCTAAGGTGTGTTTAAGGTCAGGAAGTGCCTGAAGTTTCACCTTCTGGGCCTCCTGTCACCCAGCCTTATCTCTAGCATCAGTTCCTACTAAAATGTCATCCAACCATGACATTACCCTCTCCTCCTTCTTGGGCTCCACCCCCCTCCAGGGGCTTTCACTATGGAGAAGTTCTTATGTGCTGGCGGCAACTTCATAGCAGCAACGGCTGGCTTAGGCTGATATCCTGCAACCTCAGGGAAACGATTATGAAATGATTCAATCAGGTCTTGGGCATGTACACAATCCATGCTGGCACCCAACTGTTCTCTGCTGCATCAAACCCTTTCCAAGATACCAAGTACTCAAGGCGTCGCTTAACCCGGCGAGAGGCTACTATTTCCTCCACTTCCCATTCCGGTGCCCCATCCACAATATAAGCCTCAGTAGTCACAGGAGGAGGGCCCTCAAACAGGGTCAACTTGCTTTCTTGAAAGATGGAGAAGATCTAAAACGCGGAGGGAAGATCCAACTGGTATAAGGCATGTCCCACCTTTATAACTACACGGTAAGGACCAATCCTTTTTAGACCCAGTTTTTTACATGGCTGCTTGATAAAGATGTTGTGAGCATCAAGCATCACGAGATCCCCTTCCTTGTATGCTGGACCCACTCGGCGCTTTCCATTGGCATTCTCCTTATATACCAGCATAGCCGCCTCCAAACTTGTGGACACCCCTTGATGGACCTTCTTGAGAGTCTTAGCAAGGCCCAGCACCGCTTCCACTTTGGAACCACAGCTGGGCTCCATGTTAAAAGCAGGGTTAAAGCCGTGGTTAGCAAAAAAAAGGTGAACAACCGATTGATGAATGCAAAGTGTTGTTGTAGCTAAACTGGGCCATAGGAAGGTGAGGAACCCAATCTGAATGGTCTGCGGTGGTGTAACAACGCATAAGTTGTTCCAAGTACTGGTTCACTCGCTCAGTCTGCCCATCTGATTGGGGGTAATAAGCAGTTGAACGGCAGGGGCAGATCTGAAGAGTTTTAAACAACTCTTCCCAAAAGATGGAGGTGAACTGGGGTCCCCAGTCACTAATGATTTCTTGAGGAACCCCATGAAGCGCAAAAACATGGGCGATGAAGAGCCTGGCCATTTCAGCGGCAGTTACAGTTGTTCTGCAAGGAATAAAGTGGGCGAACTTTGTAAAGCGGTCCACCACCACCATGATTGCATCATACCCATCTGAAATGGGTAACTCCATAATGAAATCCACTGATAATGGAAGTCCAGGGCCCTTTAGCCTTTTGGACTGGTACCAGCAACCCTGCTAAAGGTTGCCGATTGGGTTTCATTTGATTGCAGATCAGGCACTCTTTACAGTACCGCCCTACCTGAACAGGCAATCCCTTCCAATTGTAAGTGCATCATATCAACTCTAAGGACTTTGCTTTTCCAGGATGACCAACGGTGATTCCGTCATGATGGTCCTGGATGATCTCCAGGCGTAGTGGTCCCGCAGGAACCCATAAGCGCCCCTGAAACCACACCATCTCATCCTTCATGTGATAACCCCTGGATAAGTCCTCCTGATTCAGGAAGGTCTTAGTGAGAACAACAGCATATTCGGCTGATAATGGCTGAGAAAGAACTACCTTCCTAAACATGCTATATTCTGCTGCATTTTCCAAAGGCATGAGCACTGGCGTATGTACTGTGGACTTAGGAAGTTGAGGCATAATCATACTCAGTGGAATCATCAACCGGGTGTTGTGAATCTCTACCTCCTTTGGATTGGGAGCCAAAGCAGGGTTGCGGCTCAAAGCATCCGCCAAACCATTCTCCTTGCCCTTGGTGAACTCATAGGAAAATGTAAATAGGGCAAGGGTCTCATGCCAACGGGTCTAACGTGGTGTTAGAACATGTGGAGCATGGTAGTACAGCAAGGCTCGGTGGTCTGTGCGAACCCAGAATGGTTGGAAGGAGCCATGTAAGTGGTGACGCCAATAAATCAGTGCCTCCACCACTGCTAATAACTCCTTGTCATATACGGCGTAATTTAACTCATGCAGAGAAAGTTTCCTAGAAAAATATCCCACGGGATGCTCAGACCCATCTTCACCCACCTGTAACAGGTCAGCTGCAATGGCGAAGTTGGAAGCATCTGAGAACACAATGAACTCTCTCTGCAGGATCAACATGGCGAAGGATGGATGTGGATAACAAGGTGCACTTTAACGCTTGGAAAACATCCTCTGAAATGGGGACCACTGAAGCACCTTGGCCCCGCTAGCCTTATATAAGGGAGCTGCCACCTCAGAGAGATTGGGTGTGAACTTCTTGAGGAATGTACACGTCCCCAAAAAGCTCCTCAGTTCCTTGACAGAGGTGGGGGTAGGCCACTCACGAATAGCCTTCTCCTTGTCTGGAGTTATCATATGGCCCTGGTCAAAAACGACGTTGCCCAGAAAAGTAACCTGGGTCTTGAAGAATTCGCATTTGCTAATCTTGAGGGTAGGGCAAGCGGCCCTCAATCTCTCCACTACTTGTTGAAGGTGAACTGCATGTGACTCATGATTGGGGAAAACACCAGAATGTCATCCATGTAGGCAACCGCACATACCCCCCAACAAGTCTCCCAACGCAGCATCAATGCGGCGTTGAGAGATGGCAGGGGCATTCTTAAGCCCAAAGGGCATAACCCAAAACTGGAAAATTCCTTTTATGGTATGGAATGCGGTTAACCATTCCTGGCCCTTCTTTATCCGATTTAATTGAACGCATTGAGGCAGTCCAGCTTGGAGAAGACCTTCGCCTTCTACACATAGCGCGCAATCTGGGAATCTAAAGGGATGGGATGGAGGTTGGGTACAATCACATTGTTTAAGTTTCCATAATTGACACGCAGACGTAAAGCTCCATCAGCTTCTCCACAAAGAGCAGTGGGGAGCAAACAGGGGAGGTACGCTGAAAGATGGCACCTTTGGCCAACTGCTCCTTCACCCATACATCTAAAACCTCTTCCTCCCGGACAGTCAATGAGTATATGTGGAAGAAATACGCACCAGATCCACAGTAAGTTTAGATTCACAACCAAACTCAGAATGTTCTGGTAGCGTACTAGCTGAAGCTGCATCAAAAGAAAATGCCAACTCCTCCAAACAGGAAGGTAAGGAAAGTTCCACAGTGGGCTTCAGCAAAGGGGCAAGATATGGACTGGGAACATTGGGCCAATGGGGTAATTTGCTTGGGGCGTTATCCTCAGACAGAGGAACAATCAACTGGTGACCATTTGTTAAAGACAAGGATAAAGTGTTTTCTTTCAAATTAGTCTGAGGTCAAACTTCTGCCACCACTCAACACCCAAAATGATGGGAAACAAGAGGTTTCTGATAGCTTGAAACTGGTCAGACAATAGATAAGAACCTACCTGGAAATTGACTGACTCCATGATGTTTAGTGTAGGGATACCTTGAGAAGCCCCACCTCTAACCATACCACCTGGTGAGTAACTCAACTCAAGGTAGTCAGCAAGATTTTGGTCAATAAAATTATTTGAGGCACCAGTATCCACCAAAATAGTTGTGCTGAACTTTCCATAAGAGGATGTAAGGGTAGCTGACAACAAGAAGTATCCATAATGAGATTTATTCAACGCAGAAAACACCATCGACTCACCATCAAATTCTTCCTCTGGCTTGAACGAGCCATCAGGGTATGTTTTGGAATCATAGAAGGGGGAAGGATAGTGGGCCACTCTTACTACTGAGGCCACATACCCTACCACACCTTCTGCAGGTGCATATACATCTTTATATTTGTGACGAAGTTCCTTTTACACTTCCTGAGAACCCCTAATTATGGTAGGGGTCAAATGAGGGTTCTCAGGAGTAATCTGGTAGACTGAAATGGAGTCCTCATCCAGACCATATGAGCAAATAAAAGGTTCATTTTGGGATAAATCGCTCACATTCTAAAACGCATTTTTCAGCTTAAACAAATCCTCACTCATTTCAAGGGTTCGGTGCACATCATTATCCAGGGCCATCACCCCCAAGCCCTGAGCTGATGCCTCAGCATGCACCTTGGAAACGTGTTGGGGAGAAAAATGATAAAAGAATTGTTTTTGTTAAATTTGGGTTTGGACCCTTCGATGTTCCCAATTTTTGCTGAGATGGGGAGGAAATCAGTGGGAAGCATCTCACGCTTCAAGGAAAAATCACTAGTTGAGGAAGCGCTATTTATAGAGATGACCATGGGTGACATCATCGCGGCAGAATCATCTGAAACCTTTACTTCATTATCAGGTCCAGACCCCTGTACATTTCCAAATTTAGAAGAAGTAGAAGGATTAGAAGGATAAGATTCCCTCATTTCCAGAGGTGCACGCGACTTTTCAGCTTCCATATTTATATGATTTTGATCTGATGATGACCGAATTAAATGGCCCCTTCTGGGTTGGGGTGGAGAAACTACCCCAAAGGGTTTTGACAAGATGATCGAATTTGAAAGGAGGCGACTGCCAAATTGGGGAGTTTCACATTGATATGTCCAAGGTCAAATGGAGAAACGACGTTTTAACTTCATCAGTTAATGGCAAAGCCTGGGCTTTTTTGCAGAATTCACTCAAGTATACTTTCATTGGACGACCCACTTGACGCAGAGAAAAGAACTTGAAGAAGGAATGGAAGGATGCTTCATCAGGTCAATTCTGATCCAAGACCTGTTCCAAACCCCCTATTGCTTGCCACAAGAGCGGCTGTGTGCGGAGTACCACAAAAACCCAGTCACCCGCCTCAGGAGACAACTGGGACAATAGATCCACTCCTCGCAAAAGTGGACAGGAACTAGACGAATTGTTTTTTCCTAATGAGGGTTTTGGCTCCAGGGAAGCTAGGGCCTGATGAATTTTCGAGTAAATCTTAGGAGAAAGGTGGATAATCACAATATTAGGATCATGAAAAGTCTGAGACCACCAGGTACGAGCAGAAAGGGTGGACACTTCCCAATTGGTAGTTGCAAGAATAACGCCAAGATGCACCAATACAAAATAAACGAGAAAACTGTGGTGAGCACCATTGTGGCAGTGACAAATGGCCAGCGCACCCAATTTATTAATAATGAAAGTCCCACACGGATAATCCTTATGCATATATAATAAAAGGGTTGGTCAACTAATGTCAAGAGAGTGTCTGTAACTCTCTCATTCCCAGCAAGGCGATGTGGGATGCAAACCCACATTGCTAGGGAACTAGCCATTAAGAAAAAGGGTAAGAGGACACCTTAAACGGTGCCTGTGCCAAAGGTACCCCAGGCCAGGGTGTATAATGCAACATATAAGACCAGGTAAGATAGAAACATAACAACTTGAGTGGACCCCAAAGGGGAGTCCATAATCAAGTGTAACTTGGCGTCAGGGAGCTTGGGTGCCTAAATCTGGAGGGGACCTGGGCGATCCAAGGAGCACCTGGGATTTTGGTAAATTATGATAGAAGGTAGTGGCCCACATAGTTGGAGACCTCCCCAAAGAGGTCCGCCACCAGGTTAGCCCAAGGAACCATAAGTAAAACGTAAAAAACGGGTATTTTATTTAAGAAAAGTCGACCAACAAGGAATGTTGGTCGCGAAAACATATTTAAAGTGGACCAGGGAAATTCAGGTTCTGTGGAAGTGCGCCCAAGCCTTGACACTCCAATAAACAGATGCTTCCATCCGTTTTAGTAAAATTCACCAAAAGTGCCTTCACTCAAGTAATCAATTGAAGCTGTATTTTACCCGAGCTCAAAATTTCATAACTTGGGCGGGACTTGAACCCTTGCTCTCCAATAAACCAAATTGAAACATTATCGTTTATAATGTAAATCTTTCGTTTTAGTGCCTAGGCCGAGATCAGAGGCTGGGCGTTTTGCACCCCATTAGTATCAACCTGGGCATGCTTGGCTTGCACCCAGCGTTGATTTAAGGCGTGTTTCAGGTCAGGAAGAGCCTGAAGTTTCACCTTCTGGGCCTCCCGTCGCCCAGCCTTATCTCTAGCATCAGTTCCTACTATAATGTCATCCAACCATAACACTGTGGACCCCCAGGGAGGGTAGGGCCTTAGGGACCCCCAGGCACAGATGGACCTCAGGGACCTTCAGGTGCCGATGGCCACTCAGGATCTTACCAGCAAATTGACTCTCTTTTGAACATAATGAACCACTTGCGTGTACAATTTTCTAAATTTGCCAAAGAGTGTAACCTAACCCCCAATGGGGTACCAAACAATCCCCTCTTGTCGCTGCAGTCATTATCTGATGAATTGATCAATCTGGGAAAATGGGCCAAGGACAATGATATCTTACTACGTGCTTGCAAATAAAAGGGGAAATGCTCCAAGCGAAAATTGAGACGCTGGAAATCAAATACAACGCTCAGCAGGAACAGATTTTTGAGCTATCTCGCTGATTAGATGAGAAAGTAGGGCATGCTGATCTGAATCGTCAGATTAAAGAAGTTTGTACTGAAGCTGTTGGTCCTTACCCTCAATTTTCTTCTCAAGTTTCAGATTCTACCTCTTATGTTTCCACTCAATCCAAACAACCTAGAGTGCGTGTTTTGACCACCAATGCTCCCATGAGTTTCAAGCCAGTATTCAAGGACAAATACTTTCCGGGGGAAGGCAGCATTATCTCATTTCTCTATCTTTATGAATAGGCATTAAGTGAGGCCACAGATCACCAAAAGATGAATTACTTGCCTAATTGCCTTACTTGATTGGCTCAGGATATTATGGTTCCCCACTTAATGACTTGCTCTACTTGGTCTCAGGTCAAAGAAGCGCTGATCAAAGAATTTGGGAGTGAGCAAACCTTATCCTCGCAAAAGCAGGCTTTTATGGGTATACAGCCCCACTGAAATGAATCTATTAAAGACTTTGCTCATCAGTTATATTGGGAAGCTCAAACTCTAGTAGCCTGTGGTCAGTTAAACTTGGATGATGCAATTACCGCAGTTCTGTTAGCTTTTACTACCCATGACTCAAATGCAAGTTTATCTAATCAGTGTTAAAAAGAATTTCCGAAGTATTTTAGACATTAAGGAGGCCTTATTGGAATTTCCTCCGCAATTCTCTGAAAAGCCCCGAGTTTATGAGTCTCCTAGACCTAGTCGCCCCAAAGTCTACGCCATGCCTGAGACCAATAGGGCGATCCAGTGTAACTACTGTCATCGCTATTTCCATACTCAGGTTCGTTGTTTTAAAAAGGAAGCAGATGAGAAGAAAAAAAGATAAGACCAATAAGATTCTCCACCTTATTAATGATATGAGTGCACAGCAAGAGCATCAAAGTTCAATTGAGTGTAATAAAGATGAACATTCTTCTTATTCCTTGCCCTCCTTATTGGCATTATCCTCTCAGTTCAGAAGCACCATTACCCATATTGACTTCTGAGTGAATCAAGTCAATGCCAAAGATATCATAGTTACTGGATCCCCAGTGAATGTTGTCTCATCAAAATTGGTCAAATGGATCAAATTAACACCCGATATTTCTCATTATGAAGAATATGGCACAGCCAGACCTCAGAGTACTTGGTCTATTGGAGCTTTTTCATCTTTTCCCCTAAAAATTGGGAAATTAACCTTTATTATCCCAGCTATTGTACTTGATAATTTAAGTTATGACCTACTTTTGGGGACTCAATTTTTACGAGAATTTGATGGAATTATCAATTAACCTGACTCGTCGTTGTCTCTCTTGGGGTATAGAATTCCCTTACTTTTATCTGATCATGCTTCCACCTGACATCGGTTATGTCTGCTAGAAGGAACCAAAAGGTCTTATTCACTTCAATATCATGTTGGGGATTCTCATGTAAAATTACCCCCTGCATTGGCGGATATCAAAGAGGGGATGCCTATTTTCTCCCCTGAGAAATTAGTTATTCCGCCAAAATCCCAAGTAATTATTAACACTTCTTTGCATTTTTCGATTCCCAAGGGACATTTGTTACAAGTCCAAGGCACTGTCAATCCTTCTGCTAGAGAGCTTTTTCCTTGTCCGGGAATATTGAATTATGCTTATTCAGGATCATTATCTGTCTTACTGGCGAACCTTACCAATGAGCTGGAACTGGTAGATCAAGAGTATCTAATTGCTTATGTCAAGTTATTGCCCTTATCTTGTATCTATGATATTAAACCCTTTGGGAGTCTACAAGACTTTGTATTGGAAAGTGATCAGGAAATCCTTACTGTGGGTCCTGCTATCAGAAAACACCTCTCTAGTGAACAGGAGAAACAAGTACTTCAATTGTTAGATAAATATTCTGACATCTTTGCTAAGCATACTTATGATTTTGGGAAGATGAAAGGAGTAATGCACACTGTTGAAAATGGTGATCACCTTCCTATTTGTGCGAAGCCCTATTGTAAATCTAAGTAGAAGAAGCCCACGTTACCTACGAGTTGCATCAATTGTTGGAGGCTGGATTATTGAAACCCTCCAATAGTCCTTGGGCATCTCCATTGTTATTGGTTAAGAAGAAAGATGGTTCTCATTGAGTCATGATGGATTATTATCAATTGAATGCTATTACTCGACGAGATTGTTATCCCTTACCTAGGATTGATGATTCACTTAGGTTGTTGGCTGTATCCACCTATTTTTCGGCCATGGACTTAGCCAGTGGATACTGGAAAATCAAGTTATCACCAGAAGATCGTGCCAAGTGCCCTGATATCAAGTGAAGGTTGTTTGAACCAACTTGTATGCCTCAAGGACTAAGCAATGCCCCAGCAACTTTCCAAAGGGCAATGAATAGTATGTTACGAGATCTAAAACTTACTTGTGTTCTGGTATATCTTGACAATACTACCGTGTTCTCCAAAACTTTTACTAAACATTTAGATCATCTAAAAGAGGTTTTCAGCCAAATTTGAGGCTCTATTTTAAAACTTAAACCCTCCAAATGCTCATTCTTTCAAAACAAAATGGACTTTCTAGGACATTGGGTTTCAGCTAAAGGGATTTGACCCCTCTTGGACAAAGTTCAAGCCATCCAACGAATGCCTCCTCCCTCTTCCTTATGGGATATCTAAGTCTTTCTTGGCATGGTTGGGTATTAGCGGCAATATATTCCCAACTTTGCTGATATGGATGAACCCTTAATTCACCTGTTGCAAAAAGGAGTGTCCTTCGAGTGGGGGTCAGCTCAAGAACAGTCATTCAAGTTCTCTGCGTACTGCCTTGGTCAAGGCACCTGTTCTAATTCATCCCCAATTTGACAAGCCTTTCTTTTTACATACTGATGCAAGCAATGTCGCTATTGGGGCTATCTTATCTCAGTGTGAGGAAGAAAGAATGATTATCCTGTTGCTTATTATAGAAAAACTTTGTTAAAGGCCAAACAAAATTATAGTGTTACTGAGCGGGAATGTTTGGCAATAATCCTAGCAATCAAGCACTTCCTCCCCTTCTTATATGGTAACCATTTCACTGTTATTACTAACCATTCCTCCTTAAGATGATTGCAGAATATGAAGGATCCTGACAGGAGGTTGGCCGGTTGGGCTTTAAGGTTGCAACATTACAATTTCTCCATTGTTCATTGTGCAGGGGCTCAGCACCAAAATGCTGATGGGCTGTCTCAACTGCCTATTTTGACCTTGGAACTATAAAAAGAAGAGCGCCTATAAAATCTTATTGGACGCCCTGAGTTATGGGATTGAGAGACTGAATAGGATTAAGCCTTTCTAAAATCAATTACCAAAGACACTATGGTTCAGGATATAGCTTTGTATAAGAAAGTCAAATCTAAGTGGTTGCCCTTCCTACATCCCAACTCTAGATTTCATGCTGTAATGGAAGGTCATGAACAAGTTGGTCATAGCGGCTTAAAGAAGACTCAAAAATGGTTGAAGACTCAATACTATTAGGACAACATGACTGAGTTCATTTGAGAGACCCTTGACTCATGTTTTATCTGCAAAAGCCATGGAACTACCAACCCTACATATCAACATCAAATTATTCCCCGACTGAGGCGTTTGAGGTGGTCAGCATTGATGTTGTAGGTCCTTTTCCTCGGGGATTGCATTGGCATCAGTATATCATTATGGCTGTTGACCATTTAACCAAATGGATTAAGGCCATTTCCATTGCTACCCCTTCGGCTAAGACTACAGCGTTATTCCTATATCAGCATATCATTTCTCAACTTGGGTGTCCCAAGGTCCTTAATTCAGATAATGGGACTAATTTCACCTCGCAACTTATACAAGAGTTATCCAAATTATTTAACACTACTCAGCGATTTGTTGTCCCATATAATCCATCTACAAATGGGGCAATTGAACGAGTTAATGGGACACTGGTCTCAATTCTAAGAAAGATGGCATACACTGACCCAACTTGGTGGAATTTTTATTTTCCTAGTGCCTTGTTTGCTTATCAGATAAGCTATCACCGCATTATCAAGATGTCCCCATTTAAGTGTATATATGGGCGGGATCCTTCAGTCCCTTCTAGTGTTCAGACAATCCTTGAGGAAACCATCCCAGAAAATTCTGATTTAATTATGAGGAATTTGGCTGACGAGATTATCCGTCTTCAGGCTCAAGCAATGAATTTGATTGAAACAACCACACAAAAAGAGACTCAAAGGAGCAATCAACACAAACCTGTTTTACATGAATACCAGATTGGGGATTACATTATGTATTATCATTCTCAGCCTGTTGGGCGGAATGAAAAGTTGGGAACTAATTGGTCTGGTTCCTATAGAGTTATAATTCATAAAGGATTAGAGTATTCAATTGTACATAATGATACAGGTATAGTGGTAATTCTTATTCATCCTAGGTTTTTAGGAAGTCATCCTCCACCACGATCAAATCTTGAGGGGGGAATTGTTGGTTTTTCACCAAATTCTCATATTTCTGAAAAGTCTACTTCATAAATTTCCCTGACATCATTGGAAGGAGTGAGTAATATATTGCAATCTATTAAGGTTAGAGATCAATCTGATCCCGATCAATTAATTGAAGATTTAATTATCCAAAGATTAATTTGCTCTGGTAGATTACAAACTGTAAAAAAGACTATAAATATTCCCTCTTCTCGAAAATAAAGATTAGGTCAAATTATAACCTGTTTCTAAATTAGAATTAATGACTTTTTGGAGAATACGCCCAGTGTAACTTTAAGATTAAACCTGCCCCATTGGAAGTGTAATTCAAAACTTTCAGAATTATATTTTGCGCTCTTTAAGAAGGGAGCCAAATGCGTAAATCAAAAGATAAGAGACGCTTAAAGAAAGATTATGATTGGACATATGCTTTATTAAAAACTGATCAATGAAAAATTTCACATTGATTAAAGATTTTATTTTTTGAACAAAACTAAACTTCACTTTTGGGGAAATTGTGGGTTCTTACAAAAATCTTACATAGATAGATCTTGGAGGCTTGCCATAACCATCTGATAAAAGGCATCTGGGTTATCAAGACAAATAACTGCTAACTAAAAGATATTCAAGGCAAGGTATAATTGGACAAACAAAGAGACATTTGGCCCAATACTTGATATGTGTCCAAGTTAGATCATGTTGAAATCATACAAATGGGAATTCAATGCCTCTATTAACATTCAAAAATCCCTGGTCATCCATAATTATGTATTTTTTAAAGCTTTACAAAATTAAGAGGGTCAGAAGCCACTGTGGTGGTAGTAGACACTTCATCAGGTATGTTAAGTTCATTACTTGCACCTTTCAAGTCGCCTCTAAGGGAGCATTTACACGTTTCAAGGAAGTGATCTTCCCTATTCTGGTGTGCAAGGAGAGATTCTATTAGATAATGGTCCATAATGTATTTCCATTTTTCAGGTTTAACCTGGTAGAAAAGCTTCATATCATGCCCTCTAGATCCTCAGCGTACCATCCAAAATTTGATGGACAAACTTAAAGAGTAAACCAAATACTTGGACAATACCTTTGTTGTTATTTATCCTGGACGCTAGACTGAATAGAAGGAATGGTTGAAATTGTGTCATGGTTTATGGTATAATTAAGACCGCACTACCATTTAGGATTAATTACCACCCAGAGAAACAGCCAGTATACCACTAGTACATCCATCTATAAATTTTGGTGTAAAATTGAATAGGGAAAGTGCCAGGACTTTCCATGTAATCCTAAATTTGGAGAACCAAGATGGACTTTTTTCATGCAAACTTATTTATCTAAAAAATATTATAAACTAGTGAATTATCTTTAAAACTAAAGAAAGTAGGAAAAGAAATGGAGCATCAGCAGAATCTAGTGGGGACTGCTGCCTTTTAATTTAAATATGTGGAGAATAAGGGGAGGGAAGAATTATCACCTAAAAATTTCTTTGCAATCTATTTCTGATAGATTGCCACATTAGGCGTTTCAGAAATTGACAGAACTGACCTGACCGGCTTAATCAGCATCAAAAATTTTACAAAAACTTTTAGCTAAGTAATTTCACCTAGCAAGACTGTGACAAATTGTTCACCGGCTGGAGGGTTGCACCCAAGGACAGAGCAGTTAAGGGCTTTCTTGTTTTAAATCAAATGGGTATGCACATCTTAATAGGGCAAACATATCTTCTCAGGCAGCATGGATAGAAGTTAGGTGGGCAATTTCAATTTTTTGAATGATTTAAACAAAATTTTTCCATATGATAATAAGTTATTTTTATATGAAACTTGAACTATGAGAGGATGCCTTTTGGCAGGGTGAGGGAGCTGCGACATTCCTGCTGGCAATGACCTCTGGCCGCTACCATTTTCTGGCTCATCCCCTGATCCTCTAGTAACTCCTTGGTGGTGAGAAGAGAGGGTGATTGTAAAACCTTCATAGGGTAATCTGTACCCACTTCTCACCTACCACATGAGCTAGTTTGCCCTAAATGGTGTGGGGGTGAGCAGCCTTTCTGACCACCTTCTGTTCAAAAGGTATATTCAACCCAGTTGAGACGCAAGGGGTGCTCCCCATGACTTACATATCCTTCCCTTTTTTGATAGAGGGAGCACCACCACTGGAACCTGAGTAAATAAAAGTGATTTTTCAACCTATATTTATGATGTTCAAGGGGAGGAGCCCTTTAGGGGAAGTGGAGCTTCAGGCTGTGCTATCTGAAAGGCCACCACCAATTCACTGCAATGGCCACAATCCTTTCACTTACCCACCTGTTCTCATAGGAAGGGAATTTACTAGAGACAGCTAATTACTGCACCAAACGGTGAGATTCCCATGATTCCAGAGTCGCCTCAATCTTGGAATCCCCCAAATCTTCTATCACATTTGGTTTACATGGCAGGTTCCTTCCCTTGAAAGGGAACAACTTGGAGGAGTGTTAGACAAGATAATTCCTCCAATGGGCTGGGAGATTCAACAAGAAAGAGCTATTCCCTTAAATCATTTACCACATGAGGTACAGAGCATTAGCAGGCGAACAACCTGGAGGGTACCTTTATACGCAGAAGCCACATTTCCAACATGACTAAGGAACTTACCCTTGAACGCATGAGCAACAAGATGCTTGTAAACCACAAAACTCTTATATTCAAAGATTGCTTTTCTTTAGTGTTCCTAAACCAGGATTGTGTACTTCAGACCTGCTCTAAGTGCTTTTTTGCATTAGGTACTTTTGGGAGAAGGCAGGGTCCAACGAGAAACAAAGGCTTGTGCTTAGGTTGGCCTCATAGTTGCAAAAGCTGGTTGACGAGTGGGTAGCATTATTGCGTGTTAAACATGCCAAAGGAAAATAAAAGCCCAGGTACCCTGTGCAGATGATGTTTATCAGCAGAGATACTGCTCAAAAATCGATTGACTTTCTCCATCTGTCCAATGACTTGATGTGGTATGCCATAGCATGGCTAAAATTGCTCTTCAGTTTGGCTATTGATGTAATCCAAAAACGAGAATTAAGTTAGGACCCCTTAAATATTAGTTATATCCTCAGGAAAGATAAACATGGAAAGCACATAGTCAACAAAAACCTGGCCATTTCCTATGAGGAGAACGCGGACTGACACATTATAGACATGGAAAACTTAGTAAAATGGTACACGGCCACTATAGTTGCATTTAACCCATTGGAGCTAGAAAGCTTAACAATAGAATTGACTAATACCAAGGCCCACAGGCCTTCTGTTTGATGCAGAGGATAGAAGAACCATCATTACTTGACTTATCAGACTTTTCCAAAGCACACATTTCACAATTTGTGATTTAAGCCAAA
>JAKSZP010004643.1:0-40515 GCA_022478985.1 Massospora cicadina
TGGTCCCAAGTAAAAAGATATTAAAGAGGGTGGTTGTACCCCTCATTACTCAGGGCGACCTTGCCCACAAGGTAGACAAGCGAAGGGTAACAGCCCTCCCACTTTGGATCCCTCCCCCAGTGCCCACATTCACCTCAGAATAACTAGAACATCTAATTGGGGAAACTTGTGCCTAGATCACCTAAATAAAATTGATTGGTCCAAAATCAAGTGGGAACAAAGCTGATGATTGGAGCCCACATTATAAAGAATGGATGAATACTGATTCATTGGTCATAATTGCTGACAGTTTTGATTTGGCCAACACCATGAACATAAAAATTAACCACCTAAAAAAACATTGGGGATGATCCCTGACGTGGCGGTAGTAGAATCAGACATCATCAAGGTTTGAAGCTCCCTTCCAGCAAATCAGGTGGTGTGTTTAATGCAACACTTATGACTGAATGAAAAGCCCAGCAACTAGGCATGGGTGGGTTGGGCATCCCAAACCCGTTCCCAACCAATTGGTACTTCCCCTACATGGGGTGGCCTTGGGGGATCCCCGCTGCTCATTAGACCAAACACCTTTGCACCAACCATTGGAAATGTAGCCAGGCCTCAGTTTGGGCATTCGAGGTCAAACTGACAGCAACTTGGCCTGCTGCTGAATTCTTTGATGTCAGTTCCCCATGAACTTATCCGCCCCCATTCCCAAATAATTCACCAGGTAGGTGAAGTTGAGGGTCTTGATCCTGGCTTGTCCTCGCATCAATTGACCACTATTCAATCAGTTGCATTGCACTGAGAGAATTGTTGGTCAATTTTCTTTACTTTCCTTACAATAAAAATTTGCCTCAAAAAATTATCAATTTTAATTTTATTGATATCCTTCTGGACATGTTCCCAATGGCTTTTCTCTGGTGACCCATCAGCCCTTGTACCAGATGGGCTCTACCAGTACTAATAGTCACTATGGTCCCACTGTCATAAACTGGATTTAGCGAGCTAGATACTTCTGGCAATTCAACCCCATCATTGCGAACTTTTGTCAACAATATACCGGGATCCTGTGGTCCTATATCCACCATCTTTAAGCAAGGATCGCCCCCTTGTCTCCCCAGTTGAAACAACCCTCCCTACCGGTGACCTTGTAGAAACCATACCTGTAGTGCCACCCCTTGCAGCAAGACCTCCAGTGTCTGGGGAGGTCTCTATTTGGTTCATTCTCAAGAGCTATTAACTATTGCCCTGCACCAATTGTTAAGTTTTTAGCTAATGGTGCAAGCCAAAATAACTTAACAGTGAAATCGAGGATATAAACTTGCTTTTCAAAATAAACTCCTGCTTATAATCAGGAAGTAGATTCTCTGATAATCCTCAAATAATAGCCAAGTAACTCTGGTATGCTCACCTATCTTAAGTCTACTGGCACCAACAAATACAAGGCCTTCTGTCTTTGTACAAAATCAAGAAATTATTCCTCTATAATTGGGACTACTTCTCCAGCAGGCAACTATGTACTTCTCTTAGGGAAGAATAAACACACACAACCATCTAATATAGATGTAGTAGCAACAGATACAAATATCTGACAGATGACATATGGATAATAATTAATAAACTAAGTGACAGTAGTTATTAATGATCAATAAACTAGTATATGATGATTAATTGATGTTTTTTTACAATTGGCCAGGCGCTGGTATTATATACCTCTTGGGCATCTCCTGGCTGAACTCATCTATTAGATGAGTTCATTCATTTTATGCCAATCCTCTGCTGGTCATGGCAATAATTATGAAAAATCCCCAAGTCAATTTGGCCCATGAATTGACTAAAAATAACAATTGTTTCAGCCCAATTGGAGGCAATTTTACTCTCATAATTGGGACAACTTTGGGCTTTGAATTCAACATCAAAATCTTCCCGATTAGAGCTACATCATAACTCAACATCTAACTATAAATGGGAATAAATAATATATGATCATAAAAGATGATGCACCCCAATTTGTGATGTCAGCAGGCCACTCAATAGCACTAAGTATGCCCATAATTGGGACATCTATGTTTAAGTGCTTAATTATTGATTTCATTAATGGAACCCAACTTCCGCCTTAGTGCATTAAGATTAATGTACTAATTTAGGAGGTACAATTTAGTTAATGCCGTGGGACCACTTTGCACCCAAGTGTACCCATAATCAGCCATAATATAATAATATCATAGCAATTATTAGATATGATAATCGGGCACCTCAGATGAAATTATGGCGGTTATGAGGTGAATCTGATTTATCAAATTATGCAGATGAATTGGGAGATTCAAAGGATCTATCAATGGAAGTAATCTATCAGCATTGATGGTTTTCTTAAAGGGTTTATTTTTGAGTCAACCATCAAAATCTAACATTTCCCCCTACTTGACTGGAATATAAACCCTGAATTTTCCCAAATTCATTTTCAATGTCTGAAAACAGCTCATCCTCTGTATACCGCAATTTCGTTGCTTTCCTCAAGCCCAAACAGCGGCGTCAGTTTACTCATCTGCCCAGAACCATATGTATGAATTTGTTTTTAGGCTCACTCCAGGCAGCAGAGTTGGGCCAGCTTTTTCCTGCGCTGACTGTCATGATGTCAACTCAGCCTTAAACCATTATTGAGGAGGAAGTTGTCCAAGTTGTGGATCCTACCCAAGGATTGATAGGGTATGAGCTCAGGTCTTTTGCTTCCACAACTGTCACAGCAGACAACTTTGGCCACTCTTTTGATTCAAGAGAGCCAACCTTTTTGCTCCATCTAGTTTATCAAGATGGCAATCTTCTGGTGGAGTTTCTCTTTGTACTTGGCCATTTCTCAATGGCACAAAACTACAGTGTGCTGCTGGGGTCAGCCAACTATTCTCATCAAGGCCAACTGCTCAGCGAAACTCAGGCCAAGTACAATCATCTTTATAACCCTGTTTGTCTTTTGTTGGCCAAAGATACCTCTGTTTGACCTCAAGAGTTTGTTCAGGTTGACAGCTTTGTGTAGGAGGTCCTTGGTTCCTGGTCAGAGCTGCTTGAGAATTGGCCCAATTTTGCTTCCTCTTTAGGTTTGAATACCCATGACGTTCAAGATGTTCATTTTTGCTTAACCATTCGGTCAGCTTTTGAGGCCCTTCATCAGGATAATGCTGATGAATACCTCCCCAGGATGGCCATAGTCGGCCATCTTATGCGCCTTTTCCCTGACTGGATGCCTTCAGGTCATTTGTTTCATGTTCCCCCTCTAAATTGAGTTGTGGAAAACCCAGGTTTATCGCGTTAGGTTGTCAACCCTGAAAATTTATCAGTATTTAACTGATTTCCTAGTTGACTGTCTTCTCTTGGGCGCATGTTTCCCACCCAATTGCAGGCTCAATCAGGTAACTATAAATGGGTTCATGCCTCCTCTCCCCATTGTTCGCTGGGAGTCATCTTCAATGAGTGCGTGGCACATCTGGCTCTATGCCATTACAGCCCTTTTTCTTGTCACCCAGCAACTAGACTGGGCTGAATTGGCGCGCGAAGATGAAGGTTTTAGTTCTGAGTCACCTCCCCCCCTTGAAGCTTAGGAATAAAATTCGTTTTATTGATTAAAATTTATAATTTTCTTATTACATGAAATATAAAATCTTATTCTCTTTTTTTACTATGTATATAGATGATGAATTTTTTTTCTTTTGCATTATTATATATTATTTTTTCTTTTTATTGTTAATCTTTCTCATAACTATTAGTTTTAATTAACTATATATGCTTATATTAAAATTCCTCTCTTCTAATTGGGCCGCTTTTTAAACTTCCTTAGGAATTTAGCATGGACTTGACTATATACATGACCTGAATTTTTCTCCTTAATAGTGTAAGAAAAGTTTGAGGTCTTCTCAATAACTTTGAATGGACCAACCCAAATGTGATTTAACTTGTGAATTCGGCCTGAACCATGGGTATTACAAAATAATACTTCATCCCCCACAGACGAATTTGGGCAGATTGTATCAGGTTTTTTGATCTTTTTCATGTTGGGCCTTACAAAGTTCAAAGTTATTATCAAAAGCCTGGGCTTGCAGCTTAATTAAGGTCTCTGCAAGCCTCTCAACATACTGAGAATAGCTCAATTCCTGGGGTTCTTGTAATAAAGAATACAACAATGGTGGTAAGGCTGGATGCTTCCCATACAGAAGTTGGAATGGAGACATCTTCATGGCTGAATGGTAAGAGATGTTGTAGGCAAAAATGGCCGAACTGAGGAACGTGCTCCATTTGGAGGGCTTCTGAGAAGTCAGCTTCCTTAGGATATTGACAAGTGTTCCATTAACTCGTTCTACTGCACCATTTGTCTCTGGGTGGTATGGAGTTGACAGAACACCACGCACCCCCATTAATTCATTAAGCTTCTGGAGAATAACCGCAGTGAAATTTGTGCCATTATCCATCAATATAAATTGAGGACATCCGTGCCAATGAATAACTTGCTCCAAGATAAATTTAGCAGTTGTTGAGGCTCCTAAGTCCTGAATAGCCCTGGCTTTGACCCATTTTGTTAAGTGATCAACTGCCACAATAATATATTTGGCTTTCACATTGCTAATTGGGAGGGGTCCAACCACATCTATAGATATAGTGTGCCAAGCAAATTTGGGCCAAACAAGCTGGTAAAAAGTAGCTTTTTGGAAGGGTTTTTCCCCTTGACACTCTTGGCAACAGCTCAAAGTTTCATGGATGTCAAAATGCATCGATTCCCAATAGTAATTTTGCTTAAGCTGCTCCTTGGTTTTCTTAAAGCCTCCATGGCCAGTAGCCTTATGAGCAGCCAAAATTAGATCTGCCTGAGCCGAGGGATGTGGAAATATATATTTCTTTCCATCAATCACCTTGAATAAGACTCCTTTTTCAGTCTGGGTATCCTTTCTTGATTTGGAGAGAATTTTCTGCACTTGTTTGGGCTCATTGGCAAAAGTCCCATTAACCATCTTCTGGAACAAGGCATCCACCAGCTAGCAGAGGGTTGCTATGATGAGCAGATGGGACAAAAAATCAGCATTCTGATGCTTAGCACCAGCCTGGTGCTTAATGGTATAGTCATAAGCCTGCAGCTTAAGTGCCCAGCGAGCCAAACGTCCTTCTGGATCCTTCAAAATGTTAAGCCAGCTTAGGGATGCATGATCAGTAACCACGGTGAAATGCACTCCATGAAGGTATACTCAAAACTGTTTATAAGCATATATAATGGCCAAACACTCTCTTTCTGTTACAGTATATTTTCTTTCATGGGCATTTAGGGTCCGACTAGCATAGGCTACTGGGTGCTCTTCGCCATCTTCTCTGACTTGGGACAAAGCGGCTCCAATTGCTGTTAATGACGCATTAGTCTGAACAATAAATTCTCGTTCTAAGGGAAAATTCTCGTTCTAAGTCAGGATAGCGCAATACTGGTGTGACTAATAGGGCCGAACAAAGCTGGTCAAATGCCTCCTGGCAGGCTGAATTCCACTTAAAAGAGACCTTATCCTTAAGTAGACAAAATAAAGGTTCTCCAATTTGAGCAAAGTAAGCAATAAATTGGTGATAATACCCAATCATGCCCAAAAATGCTTAAATATCTCATTTGGATTCAGGTCTCTTCATCTTAGATATTGCTTCCAATTTGGCTGTTTGTGGCTGAAGACCTTCCTTACTAATTACAAACTAAGGTATTCCAGCTGGTCCTTAAAGAATTGACACTTCCTGGGCTTGATCTTTAAGTTTGCAGCTGCTAACCTCTTGAAAACCTCTTCCAGGTGTTCCAGATGTTCATCAAAGGTACGACTGAATACGTTTATATCATCTAAGTATACTAGTACATATGCCAATTTAAGATCACCCAGTATGGTGTCCATCGCTCTCTGGAAGGTAGCTGGAGCATTGCAGAGTCCTTGTGGCATCCTTGTTGGTTGAAATAACCCTTATTGGGTAATAATGGTGCACTTTTCTCGCTCAGCTTTAGGCAGATCAATTTTCAATACCCACTAATTAAATCCATCGCTGAGAAGAATTTTGCACCCCCAAGCCTGTCTAGGGCATCGTCAATTTGCGGAAGAGGATAGGAATCCTTTTTGGTAATGTTATTAAGCTTCCAGTAGTCAATAACAACCCGGTTGCTCCCATCTTTCTTTTTTACAATGAGAATTGGAGAAGCCCATGGACTCTTGGATGGCATCAACATGCCACAGTCGAGAAGTTCTTTATTTTCCTTTGACATAACTTCTTTAGCAGTTTTTGAACGTCTAATTGGCCTCAATTGGATAGGTAAATAGTCCCCAGTATCTATCATATGGATCACTCCTCTTGCACATCCAAGGTCAAAATCATCCTTAGCAAATATCTCATGGTATTTCTCAAATAATCCCCGAACTTGGTCCTTTTCCTGATCATTTAGTTCCCCTAAATCGGCCATAGGTAGGACATTATGCACATATTCCAACTCATCATCAGGAAGCCCTAGCTCATCCAGGGTTCCAAAATCATGGAAAGATTCAATCTCCGTTATAGGGATCAAATGGAGATAGGCAACCACCTGGTGCCTTTTGATGAAGATTGGCTGATTCTGCATGTTTGCACAGAGGACACTAATTTCTTGATGTCCAGGAATAATTATTCCAGGCGCCACATTAGGTTCAAGTCAAGTTTGGGACCACGGTTGAAAAACTTTGCCATAAAGTCCTTCTGGGATTTGAATTGTTAGCCCAGTTGGGACTACTGCCTGCATTCCTGAGTCCAGAGTTAGCTCCTTGTTTGCTCGGAGGGGTATTTTTAGACTCATGGATTTGCGTTGGCAAGGCCTTGACATGACGCTTTGATTTATGGTATTTGATAGGGATTATTCCATCTTGATAGGCCAGATTAATGAACAGATTAGGCTTCTTTAGTCCCAAATTCGCGTTTTTGTATAATAAATCGGGATGGTTTGGTTCAAAATAGTTAAGGTATCATCCTTATGGCTAGTGACCACTCCATATCTTCTCATAAAATCAGTGCCAATAAGGACCTCATAGTTCTGATTTGGCAAGACTATAGCTGGAGCGGACACTACTATAGACCCAAATCTTATAGGCAAGGCACTATATGCCCCAAGAGCTCTGGTGGTATGTGTTCCTGCAGTGCCATATTCTTGATTGTGGGCAACATCTGGGGCTATTCCCAACTTCTTCACCAACTTAGTGCTGACAATATTTAAAGGGGCTCCACTATCAATAATGGCCCAAACATGGACCTTATTGACAGCAATATTGGCATAGGTACACTCAGAGTATGGTTCAGAAGTGTTTATTAAGTGAATAGATTCAGAGTTGCCTGACTCCAAGTGTGATTTGAGGCAAGAACATATTTCAGGGAAGTTTTCTGCCAGAGTCTGCATAGGGATTGCAACCTGTACATCTTTTAGGGAGGGCAGGTCATGAGAGCGGGTAGTGTGAGGATCAAGGCCATGGTCCATAATTTGCTTGGCATATGGTTTGGCCACCTCTATTTGGGCCTCTTCTGAGGCTTCACCTGATTTTTGGCCTTTTTGAGATCTGGTTGTAACCATATATACATCATCAGCCATAATATGATGTAATGAATCTTTGCCAATTGAATCAGACACAAAAAATTTGTCAGGATTGGGAGGAATGTTTTGGCATGATGGGTGGTAGTAGAGCATTCCGCCTCTACTCCACCTGCCCTTTTCCCAAATCTGTGCCCTTTTCAACTTTGTAAGCCACATTAACTCCTGTTTTCCCATCTATTTGGGCATAACACTTGCTGGCGATGTGCCCTTTTCTACCACAACGATGACAAGTGATAGCACTAGATTTGGGATGGTCAGGTTTCTGCTCCTTGAGATTCCCATTTCTTTCTTGACTGTGGCTCATATTACTAATTTTATGTTGAGGGCGTACCCATTGCAGATTGTTTGGCTGATTTGGCGCATCAAAGCTTCTTGCACAGCGGCGTAAATAGTCTACAAGTCTATTTGTCTCCATATCATGATTAAAAGCAGGAATCATTACTTGTTCCAAATCATGATATGGCTGTACAGCATGTTCCATGGCGATTAATGCATCATATTTGGTCATAATGTTTGATCTGAGGAGTACTTGAGCTTCATGGTAAAATTGATTGGCAAACTCTTTGATAGACTCATTAGGTCTAAACTTGATATTTAAGAGTTCTGTCTTTCATGTCAACAGCTTTTTGGGCCCACCAAATTCCTTAATGATGGCCTGTCAGGCCTCGTTATAAGACCAATCTTCCCCTAAATAGGGCATTACAAGGTCTACGCTGTGTGAGTCCAGACAATTGATAAGCGCTGTTGCCTTTGCATGATTGGACGCTCCTCTCATAGCCTTCTCAAACAGCTTCAAGAAAGAGTATACATTGCCATCTTTATCAAATTTTGGCAAGTTAAGTGGTTTGAAGTCATCTCTGCCTGAGTCCCTAATTGGAGAGGCAGTTTCTCTTCTTAAGTTTGACTGACTTGGGGAACCTTTGGGAAGAATGGGATGCTGTGAATGACTTGGAGTGGGCATAGAAGTAAGAACTTGTGGAATGGTTCGTGTATTTGATACATCCGTCCCATAATCTTCATCTGCCTCATGATAATCATCTGAATTGCTTGACTCTGTTTTCCAAAATTGGGACTGATGTGGCTTCTTAAGTGCACTTTGGCGTGCCTTTAGAGCTGCTTCATCAACCTCCCCTCCCCCCAGACTGGTTGCACACTTGCAACTATTAGTCTTAAGATACTCCATTTCCTTGTTGGCTTGAGAGAGATCTGCTTCAGCTAATGTCACTTGGGCTGAAAGTGCCTTCATTTCTTCTGACATTCTCGACATCCTTGTTTTAGCAAGTGCCAGTTGACTCTCCATATTGGTTTTCTCATTAAATAAAATTGTATTGGAAGTACGAAGTTCAGAAATACTTGACCATACGTTGGCTAATTCAGCCTTGATATCTGAATTATCTGGTTGTTCTACTGTAGTAAGAGGTAACTGGGCTAAAGCTTCAATATCTCTCTGTGTAGCTGAAAATTCTGTTCAAATATAATTTTCCAAATTGACATATTTTTCCTCCAACTCTCTAAGGGTTTTTCTTGAATCTTGACCCTGTTGGAGAAGGTTTTCTGTATTGGCTGCAACATAATTATACTGTGTCTCAAGTCTGATGCAGTGGTTGGTGATATCCTGTTTCCACTGACTTGAGAATCCCAAATTGTTCAGCACTTGTGTAGCTATCTTCAGGACGCCTTCATTAAGTTGAGTTACCAACTCATCAATTTGGCCATGGGCTTCTGCTGCAGCTCCAGTGTTTGAAATGATTGCTTTGCGCACTTCTGCAAAGCAAGTATCCAATTTCTCTAATAAGCAAGCATGGGCTGACTGTTCCTCATCTTGAATATGGTGAATGTGAGAAAGTTCAAGATTTTGATGTGCAAAGATGCGTTGAGCATGCTTAATAGATGGTTGTACAAAATTAACTAAATATTTGTATGTGTTGGCCTGACTCTCCTGAAGTCTTTGGGCCAAACCAGCCATGGTGGCTTCTCTATATTTTTGATAAATTTTGTTCTTCAGTGCTTGATCCTTCATGTAATAAAATAGACCAAAGCTCAGGTCGATTGTTGAAGAACCAACCTGGTAGCCTCAAAACAGGGTTTCCAGCATTTCCTTGATGTTAGCCTGGGTAAACTTGGCTGGATTAGAAGGTAAAGTTGGGCCTGTTCCAGTCGCTATTAGCTCTAATGAGTACCTGTTCCCCTCCTCATTGTCAGAACGATTTGAGGTAAAATGTTCAATAAACTGAACATCGCTTGTTTCCATTTCATTGTTGCTGTACTTTTGGGCAAATTCTGAAAGCTGATCATCCATATTCATATTAAGGTAGTTGTTGTTTTTTTCTTTGAGTGAGCACCAAAATGTTAAGTTTTCAGCCAATGGTGCAAGCTAAAATAACTTAACAGTGAAATTGAGGATATAAACTTGCTTTTCAAATGAAACTCCTGCTCATAATTGGGAAGTAGATTCTCTGATAATCCTCAATAATAGCCAAGTAACTCTGGTATGCTCACCGTTCTTAAGTCTACTGGCACCAACAAATACAAGACCTTCTGTCTTTGTACAAAATCAGGAAATTATTCCTCTATAATTGGGACTACTTCTCTGGCAGGCAACTATGTACTTCTCTTTGGGAAGAATAAACACACACAACTATCTAATATAGATGTAATGGCAACAGATACAAATATCTGACAGATGACAGATGGATAATAATTAATAAACTAAGTGACAGTAGTTATTAATGATCAATAAACTAGTAAATGATGATTAATTGATGTTTTATTAATTGGCCAGGTGCCAGTATTATATACCTCTTGGGCATCTCCTGGCTGAACTCATCTATTAGATGAGTTCATTCATATTATGCCAATCCTCTGCTGGTCATGGCAATAATTATGAAAAATCCCCAAGTCAATTTGGCCCATGAATTGACTAAAAATAACAATTGTTTCAGCCCAATTGGAGGCAATTTTACTCTCATAATTGGGATGACTTTGGGTTTTGAACTCAACATCAAAATCTTCCCGATTAGAGCTACATCATAACTCAACATCTAACAATAAATGGGGAATAAAAAATATATGATCATAAAAGATGATGCACCCCAATTTGGGACAGACATCTAACAATAAATGGGAATAAAAAATATATGATCATAAAAGATGACGCATCTCAATTTGGGATGTTGGCAGGCCTCTCAATAGCACTAAGTATGCCCATAATTGGGACATCTATGTTTAAGTGCTTAATTATCAATTTCATTAATTAAACCCAACTTCCACCTTAGTGCATTAAGATTAATGCACTAATTTAGGAGGTGCAATTTAGTTAATGCTGTGGGACCACTTTGCACCCAAGTGTACCCATAATCAGCCATAATATAATAATATCATAGCTATTATTAGCTACAATAATCAGGCACCTCAGATGCAATTAGAGCAGTTATGAGGTGAATCTGATTTATCAAATTATGCAGATGAATTGGGAGAATCAAAGGATCCATCAATGGAAGTAATCTATCAGCATTGATGGTTTTCTCAAAGGGTTTATTTTTGAGTCAACCATCAAAATCTAACATAATGCCCAGCTCCATACAATGTTGTACATGTGGCAATGCCTCTGGCATTCTGGCTTGCTTTTATGGAGCTTATACACTTTAACTGGAAGGCTGGGATAAACTTCTTCTGCCATTTTCATGACACTGTGTCAGAACTCAAACTGCAGATGAAGACAAATTAAATATAAAAATTAATACTCCTCCACCTTTTAATAGTTTAATTCATGTTACTAATTCAATAAAGGCGCAACCCCTGAATAAGCCAGTGAAAAGTTAAGAGATTAAAAGTATTTAAATATCAATAAACAAAGAGACCACCATAATGGTTCAAGAAGACTACCATAGAACAAAAAAGTCATCTTATCACGCGCCTATCCTGAAGCTCAAAAAGATTCCACTTATTGGTTTAAAAGGAACGTCCCATGCGAAACAAACCCCAGCGCCCTATAGATACCCCAAGCTTTAAATAAATTATAACATTTTTCGCTCATATACTTTTATAAAAAAGCTTTCTATTCTTAGGATTTTATCATGGTTACTAGCAAGGCTTGGTCATCCCAGTGGTTTTGGCCCCTTGCTTTATTTGTATTGGAGATAACCATGTCTGCTCCAAGCAGCTTTGAAGCCTATTTAATCGCCTGAACTGCTATCTAAAGTAATGACAGAAAACTGGTGCTCCCTGCAAGGTCTTCTTAGTTACCGTCAAATAGTGAGGACGTAAAAGAGGATGGCTAATAATCCAAAACAAGAAAACACCCAAGATAATGGGGCTAGAAGCATTACATGTTGTATCAGCAATGCTTCTTTGAAGTAGGCGTCCCTGTCCTGTCTACCCTTGAGTTTATGGTTGATTACAGAGGAGATGTGCCCATTGTGAATTAAAGCAAATACCAAAGAAGAATTGCCAATATTGGTCCAATTGTGCAACAACTGCTTTATGGTATATTTGTGCCTGAAGGAAGTTCTAGTTAGGCCAGAGACACAGTTTTTCCCTCCACTATGAGATAACTATACTTAGCTCCCAGTCTATCTGCCACCAAAGAGGAACCAGAGCAGTTTAAAAGCTTTTATAATATCATTCACCATGCCATCTATCATATTATGCAGATTTTAGGATTACACCACCAAGAAGTACTGCAAAAACTGGATATGATCCAGTCCCTTCATAATTTCAACTATGACTTCTACTATCTGCTTCATCTTTTGTGCAAGAGAACCAAAATGCTATTTTGAAAATTTTCGCTTAATCAACTAAGTCTGATGCCTGATGACCTTACTGGATAAAGGAGCCCTTGCATACTTAAAAAACCAGCTTACAACTCAAGTGGACACTGCCATAACTGAAGCTTACCTTCAGGTCAGACAGATTAATACAATTCTCTTAGATCATATTTCTGGCCTCATGGAGCAATGAGGACTATGTTTCTCGCTGTTTGAGGAAGCTTTACAACAAACTCATCCATGAGCACAGGATCCTGCTGGTCTCAAAATTCTTAGCTACCAAGATCCCCCCAGACCATGAGGATCATCTGGTATCCCTTGGGCCTTAGGGGGATTGTGGGTCCATGGGATTCCATGATCAACTGGGCTCTCTAGGCATCCAGGGGATATCAGACCTCTTGGGCTGCTGTGGCCACTTTGAAATGACAGTCCTTCTGGATCACATGGATTGGAAGGACCCCCAGTTTTCAAGGGGAAGTGGGGCCTCCTAGCCTCAGCTCCCCTCAGTCCTTTTGTCTCTCCTGGATCTACCGTAACTGAACCCAAAGATGACGCCTCTAGATACCAATTAAATGATATCCAGAATCAAGTCACTTGAGTCAGATTCCAGATTACAGCCTTAGCTCACAGCTGTGTTGTGTACTTTGAAAGCCGACCTTTCAACCCTAAATATACCCTTGAGACTCTCTGATGAGCTCATGAATGTTATTAGCTTTTCTCAACTGTATGTTGTTTGATTAGGCCACATCAATGACCAGCTTATAAATTACCAGTTTAATCAAAGCCATTAAGATGAAAGAACTCTATACTAAAGCAGCTATTGAAGCTCAGAATTTATAATTATAAGAACTTAAAGGAGTAACTTACACAAAAGGCACCGCTACCACAGTAATATCTCAATACATGGGCTTAAAGAATGAATCAAAGATCTGAGGGATCAACTTGATCAGACGTGAGCCACTGAATACAACAATAGAGAGTCACCAATTTTGGCACCTTTTTCACCAACTAATATTTACATTTTATCCACACATGATTCTACTAACTTTTTCACCTTCATTTAATGAAAATACATCCCAAGAAAACAAAGTATCACCTCTTTTTTATGCGTCTATTAAAACTATATGGAAGAGGCTACCAATTGACAGAAAGTTAAACACTTTCCCACCTGCTTAATTAATATCTCCCAAGAAATCAAGGTCCCTCACTTTTAGAATAGCTAAATTTTTAATCAAGTTAAGACTGCCTTGATAACCAAGCTCAGAAGCAATTAGATCCTGACTTCTCATAAGCAAGCCTTTATAATATTTGTATCAATCAGAGAGAAACACCACCTAAGTTTTCCATTGATTTTACTATGAGGTCCAAATATTGGTTGCTTTTGATTGCATCTAACTCAATGACGCTATTAGTGCCACCACCTCATCCTTGGTGCCTCACCCTAATTTACAGTTACACATCAGTGCCATCAAGAGAAACTTTACAAGAATATTTGACATCAAGGAGGCCTTTGTTAGGATCCAGGCCAGTTTACTTCAAAAGGCTTCTAAACTCAACTACTTTTCTAATTGACGCCCTCAGTTCAATGCTCTTAAGAATAAGGGGGCTAGTAAGAAGAGTATACAGTGCGCTTAATGTAGAAAACACTACCATACTGCTTCAGAATTTACATTAGAATTGCTAATGAGGAGACAAAATCACCATCAATAATAAGGGACGGGCTCTTCATGTTGACAACCACTTTAAGCCTCAAAGCTCTACTTCTCAGGATATTGCAGCTACTTCCCCCTCAACCACGAATCTATTGAAATGATTTTCAAAATATGGAATCAGCTTTGGATTACCCTTATTCCCTATGTGACCCCCAACTTCTTTCTTTAAGCTACAGCATCAATTTAGGGACTCATTCACTAAAGTGGAAACTCAGGTGTACAAATTGAAAATCCAATACATTGTTGACACCTGCGCACCAGTGAATGTTATATCCTTTTAAGATGATTAATTAAATCACATTATAGCCTACTTCTAAGATACAATTGAGTACAGAACTGCTGGTCCACATTGCACTAGGTCTCACAACACTAAAATGTCCTTACCCATTATGTTTAGGAAATTTCTTACAAAATCTTCTGTTGTAGTCCTTGAAAAACAGAACTAAAATTATTAGGAACTCCTCTTTTACGTGAGTACTCTAAAATCATCAATCTAGCTGTCCTAATTGTCTATTCTTGGGTATCAGATACCGCTTATTTCTTAAAATTCAGTCACCAAGAAGGATAATCCCAAGAGAAGAATATGCTTCATGGAAGATGACTGAACTTTATACAAAATTGAATACTATGTAGTTAGTCCTCGTGTAAAGATGCCTCCTCAGTCTACTAAAATAAGGAAGGAATGCCTTTTTACTCTCAATTGAAAGTGGTAATACCAGCTCAAGAGAAAGTTGTAGTAGATATCTGCATAAAAGTGAATATTCCCCAAGTCATATACTATAAGTTCGCAGGGTTGATAATCTGTTCATCAAGGAGATATTGCCATGCCCAGGCATTCTGGATCTGGCCTATTTAGGGAGCATCTCAGTCTTGCTGTGTAATATGACTCCAACCTCTCATGTCATAAGGAAAAAGTTTTATAAATTATGTTTTCCTGTTGCATGCTGACAAATTACATAGCGTATATACATTTGGTACTATATAGGATTTTGGGCTTGATGATCTTCCTACTATAGCCATCATCAAACATAATATCATCTTAGACCTTACCAAAGCCCAACAAGAGTCATCTGATCATATCTTAACTAATTACTGACACCTTTTCTATGGGCCTCCCAATTTTAAAAAAATGACTGGAGAGACTCATTGGGTAAATAATGGAGATGCTTTTCCTATATGAACCAAGCCTTAATGGAAATAAAGTGTATGAAGCCTAAGTAAACTTCAACTAAGAGCAACTTTTGGAGGCTGGTCTATTAAAACCTTCGCAGAGCCTTTGTTCTTTTCCTCTTTGTCTAATGGTTGACTTGACCTAAATCGTTGGGTAATTCAATAGGGTAAATAATTGTATTAAGTGATGCTAATTTATTATATATCATTATTATTTTCAGTGATTATAGCAAAAAATATCCCAAGTATATCTGAAGATCGGGATCCGTGGCCTAGTGGTTTAACTTGATATTCAACTTGATGACACAGGCTCAGGGGCTTTGTTAATTAAGCCAGACTCAATATTAATCAACTTAATGACCCACGCTCATGGGCTTTGTTGGTTTATGATGAGTTTTTTTAGTGTCAATCGAGATTTTGATTAAATTAAATACTAACTAGTGGTACAAATCGCCTTGGTATGTGCTACCGTTGCTTGAGAGGAGTGACGGTTTAGCTATTTTCAGACATGTCAGAGGAAACACTGTCCTAAAATAATTTTTAGCTATACAATGACCACAAGGCTGAGCTGAGTTACCACAGAGCCTCATTGTCCGTAGACCCTTTTGAAGTCTTCATTATGATTAGCTGGCTAAGTGCCAATGAGGGGCGAGGTGTCATGGGTAAGGTATGGTTAATATGAACCCTATAAGTTATCCCTAATTTCATATATATAAAAACAATTTTAGCACCACAAGTTAATAGTTTAGTATACAAGCTTTTTGCATTTAATACTTTTTCGTTGTATTAAATTAAGAAATTACATAAGTTTAGGAAGATCAGGTTAGTGGGCTATTGTACAAGTAAATGACAGAAGAATAAAGCCTCAAAGTGTCACTTCTAAGGAGTTTATATTTTAAATACTGTCACCATCTGGTCTATTGTCTCCATACAATAGGCGCTCAAAGCTCCGACTTATCTCAGAAGAAGAACCAACCCATCTAAAGAAGGCCAAACCTTCAACACTCTGCTTTTAGTGAAAAAGATAGAAACCATTGCTTTTGTGATGGATTACCATAGACTAAACTCAATCATTTGAAAGGACAGTAGCCCCCTTACCTAGGATTGACAACTCCATTCAGATGCTGGCTGGATTTCAGCTCTTCTCTGCTATGGATCTAGTTAGTATGTAATGGTGAATAGACCTTTCCTCATAAGACCCAGCTAATTGCGCTCTCATCGCTATAAAGGGCATGTTTGAGCCTACTCAAATGCCGTAGGGCTATGCAACATTTTTCTACAATCCACTGAGCAATGGGTTGTAACCTGGGTGTCCTTAGTATATCATGTTATGGTATATTTAGATGATATCAACATCTTAACCCAAAGTTTTTAGAGACCATTTCAATCACTTTTGTCAAGTACATTAACGGTTACAATCAGCATCTAAAATTGAGACCAATAAAGTGCACCTTTTTCCAGCTAAAATTAGAGCTTTTAGGTCATAAGGTAATAAAGAAAGGTATCCAATTACTTCCAGATAAAGTCATGGCCATACACAAGATGTCCCCACCAAGGAGTCTAAGGGACATTTAGGTTTTTCTATAAATGGTGGGGTTATATCGACAGTTTATTCACCATTTTACCAAGCTTTCAGAGCCCCTGGTCTACTTACTACAAAAAAACGTGCCTTTCCACTGGGTTATCACTACAACAACCCTTGATGCCTTATAACTAGCACTAACTATAAATCCTGTGTTAATACATCAAAAGTTTTATAAGACTTTCTTGCTTTTTACTGAGGCCAGACATGTTGCTGTTGGTGCCATTCTTGAGCAACTTGACGGCAATAAGTAGGAGATAAATTGTGTAGTTTACCAAGTTTCTCTACGAAGCTGAACTAAACTATAGCATCACTGAGTGCAAGTGTTTAGCAGTAATCCTAGACATTAAGCATTTTTGGCCCTTTTTTATAGGCGCACATTACAGTAATGACTGATCACACCTTCCTTCACTGTAAAACAGATGTGTGATACTAATGGCCATTTAGCTCAGTGAGACTTACCACTACAAAAATATTATTTCTCAAATTTGTTCATTGTTGGGATTTCAGGGGAGGAACTCCAACCTGGTCCCTAATAATAGGGCCCTAAAGCTCCTAGCGAGTTAAGAGGCCATCAAGGCCCAAGAAAAGCTAAATCGGAAAAGGAATTGGGAAAAATGGTAATATTATTACTTGGATCCTTGAGGTATTTATATGACCTTGAGGAATTGGGAATGAAAGGATTGGAAAATATCATCATTGCTTGACAACAATGACTGAGAAAATGAACAAATAAAATTACAAGTGGAATGAGTGCATCCTTGGCATAAGTCGCCGGTGCGCCCAAAAGGGAAAATGATTGGGTGTGAGCACTGAAAGGGATTTTGCCGTGACCCAATTGAGTGGTCAGCATCCTAGGCATTAGTTGCCAGTACTGAATTCGAATTAAATAATATCTTTTTATCAGGGTCAGTCCCTGATACTTCAGATTTGGCTCAACCCAATTTAATGGGGAGCCCAATCTGGCATCCACCTGAATGTGGGTCGCGACCCCTAGCTGGAGCTTCCCCCAATTAAGGGAGAATCGTGACATTCATCAACTAGGCGCCATACACCAAAACGATGATAGTCTCTCATGATTTCCAGTCCTGTTTGTTTTATCCACCATGGAGGAATGTTTAAGTGACCTCCTTTGTCATTCCAATTTGTGACCACTAGAAACTCTAAAAATCCTAAGTGAGCTCAAATAACAAGCAATTAGTATGCAACTAACTGATGGCATGCTATATAAATTATTAAAGAAAAAATGTCTCCCTTATGTCCACCCCTCTTATCAGACCAAGGTTATTATGGAAGAATATACTATCACCAGACATGTGGTGGTGCAAAAACCCTCTCATTGTTGAAATCACAATACTTCAGGAACAGGATGCTCAACTCATCCAAATTTTTTGGATGCCTGTAAAACTTGTCACCAGTATGATAGGCCCAATCCAAGGTTCCAGCATCAAGTAATTTCTCCTTTGGCCCTTTACATATGGTAAGTATTAACATTATAGGTCCTTTGCCTACATGATTCCACAGTCTAAAATATTATTTTGACCTTGTACCACTTTACTAAATGGTTAAAAACTGTATTTGTCCCTACAACCACCGCTCATGCAACCAATTTATTTCTGTACCAGCAGCTCTTCACACATCATGTTAGCCCAGAGTGCTTCTATATGATATCAGTATAAATTTCACCTCTGAGGTGATCTGATAATTAACTGCCCTATTCAACACTTGCCAAACTTTTGCAGCATTTAAACCCCTCCACAAAATGAGGCTATAGAGAGAGATATAAGTGCAGTTTTAACTTTATCATAAGGAAGGTGGCTTCTACTGACCTGTTACAATGGAATCATTTCCCACCAAGTGCCCTACTTTCCTATTGGATCAGCTACTACAGGGTTATAGAGATGTCCCTCATGTAATGCAAAGGTTCACTCCAGCACGCCACAAATGAATTGGGTACTACCAGCCAGGTAAGTGACTACATGGCAGATAAGCCTGCCAAGACCCATCCTTGAACACGTGCGCCATGTCTGTATTTCATGATAATTTTCAAATGAATGTCCCAGAAACACTGCATGCCAACATCATGGTTTGGCCCAAGGAAGCGCCAAGAACAAGGCTAACGCTTGGCCTAGCTCACTACTTAAGCTCATACTCCAGATCTGAGCTTTAAATATGTAGTTTAAAGTATTACAAATCCCTTAAATATAAATTCAATGTTTATTTAATGATTGAGCGCTTTCTTAAAAGACAAGATTAACTTCTTAGATTCCGCCCTTCCCTTGATATATCAGTTGCAAACCATTATTTAAGCTACTCCTATCCTAAGATCATAAGAACTGACCAGATCATTGTTCACAAAGACTCAATATCCCATTTAATCATTATTTGGATCATCTAAGATATCAGTGTCACATTCTGCAATATCAGTATCTACTCCTGAATTTTGCATTTCTTACCTTTGACACCCCATTTCATAATCTGATTTTTCGTTGACTTCATTTCAGTTAAATTGGCCTTCAATTTCTCAGCGGTAACTAAAACTTCACTAATAAGGTCAATGTGTGGACCGGGCTGCGCCAGAGCTGTTACAACTCAAAGGAAATTTATGGCAAGGAACCCCCCTTACCAACTAGTTTATATCCCATGCTAATGTCAACAACTCCTGAAACTTCTGAGATCACTGCTACGAGCTTTAACTGATGAGATTATTTGACTACAGTATCTACTCATGGATGCTTTGGTGCAAACCATGACAAAGGAGAGTGGACAGATCTAATTACTATGACCCTCCCTGCCATTATACTAACCAGGGGACTTGTAATGTTCCATCATCATCGCTCTGGAGGATGAACCAGAAAGCTTGTTACCCTTGACCTGACCCCTATAAGGTTCTTCATAATTGTGGATCAGAATATTCCATCATTGGTGTTGACAAGGACATGGTTGTCAACGCAGGTACATGGGCGATTTCTCAGAGCTTTCATCCCCCTCCAACAGGATCTTTTGAGGGGCATTGTCAGAAATAAAACGCAGACAAAGATGAACTAGATAAGTTTTAATTGGAATTTCCTCTGCCTACAAATAGTTAAATTCCTGACACCGATTTAATGAAGATGTCAACCCCTGAATTACCAACAAAAAATAAGAAATCTAGAAGCATTTATAATCCAGGTGATAAAGTGGCCACTCTATTGGTTCTGGAAGACTAACATAACACAAAAACGTCATCTTATCACGCGCATATCCTGGAGCTCAAAAAGATTTCAATTATTGGTCTAAAAGGAACGTCCCATGTGCAACAAACCCAGAGCCTTATAGATACCCCAAGCTTGAAATAAATGATACATTACTTTTCCGCTTATACATTTTTAATAGGCTTCTTATTTTAACTTTTATTGAGGTTAATCATCAAGACTTGGTCATCCCAGTGGCTCTGGTCTCTTGTTGTAAACTTATTAAGTGTAACTATATCTGACTCCAAGCAGCATTGTTTCCTGTTTAACTGCTTGACCCTGCTATCTACAGTGTCAACGAGTTTGTTTATAATGTTTATGAGAAGTTACTAGATATGGTGGAGTGCTGCTACCCAACATCCCATTACTGTCATTAAGATACCTTCTCTTTATAAATCTTTGCCCTAGTATATTTACCCTTTGACATTTTGAAGCCCATTTAGTATAGGGTGATATTATAAACAGTAATATAATTTGTATTTTTTGCAAAAGCAATTCCAATAAAACAAATTAAGTATCAATAAAATTTCAAGGGCAATTAAGGGTCTCCAAGGTCAATGATAGGAAGTGAATTGTGGATTTAGCTGTTAAGAATAATACTAATGACATTATTAAGTATGCAAAAACTCTCAATATCCATAAGACCACAAAATCTAAAGCAATTTTAAGAATGAAAAATTATAAAAAAATTTCTGTTGACATGTAAAGTTTTAGCTAATATAGATTTTGATGACCAATAAGCTCTTATAATATATACTTTGTACCCTTTTGACAACTTCTTTTATTTAAAAGATATTATAATGAAGCAATCAAATAATTATTGTTATCTCAAGCTTTACCTTAGTGTGTCAGAGTTTTCTATGTTACATTGTTTAAAAAGTTCTTGAGTTGACTTGGTTATATAAAATTTATACAACTTGGTCACATTGCAGACTTTTATATAAAGGACTATTTTATATTTTTGTATCTGCAATGCTATCATCAACATATAAAAGTATTCGAGGTGGGTTGACCTTGGGACAAATATACCACACTGAGAATGTTTTCAAGCCAGTACAGGTTTTGAACTCAAAACCTGCACTAGGTGAAAGCAGTTTTACCCGCTTGGCTAACCACCCTTTATCATCAACATATAGGATCTACTAAAATTTTCATAATTTGGTACTATAGGTGCTTATTGCTCCCTTCTATTGGTTCAGTTCTATTTATTTCTAGCTTTAATAGCTAAAGTTTAATTATCTAAACAAATTACTAATATTCTTTAGCTTTTTTATGCTTTAGACTATATAGCTTATATATCTTAGTAACTGAAAGGTAAACCTCCTATGGCACACTTTTTCATAAAAAAAATAGATAGGTATATTAGCTTACCTACAAGTCTGATCTAAAGCATTACCAAATATGTAATCATATAGTATCTAATATCTACTATATTGATATTTGTATATGGTGGAAGTAAGAGTTAAAAGTTTTTGTAATTTTTAAAGTTTAAAGTATCTTATCTAGTGAAGCAGTAGATGGTAAAAGCTTAACTACCTTTTTTAAAGTAGTTGTTCATGTTTGGCTATAAAGTATATATTACATATTTTCTAAATCATTTCTTATTTTTATAACTTATTATGAATACAACTCAAGACTTTTCCAATTTTGTCTAATTTAACCATAATCAAGAAGAGTACTCTAATGTTAGAACTGTGTACATCTATCATTATAAAAATGTTTATAATTTAAATGATGAGCTATAGTTGTGGGTTAAAGATACAAAAAATAAAGTTGTCAAAAATTGGCATAAAATGACTTTATATACATTATACATAGTAATAAGTACATATAATTAAGTCTCTAGTATTATGTTTCCTAAATTTTAATTTATTATATAGATATAAACATAGTACCCATGATTTTCTATGGTGTTTATAACTTACCAGATAATTTAAATCAATTGTATTAGCTTTTATATTGGTAGATGGCTATCAATAAGTTTAGAAATTATTAAACTTATTGAATTACATGAATCATCAACCATTTAGCTAAAACCAATAGTACTACTAAATTAACCAAAAACACTAACCACTCAACAAAAACAAAATTATATATTTAAAACAATTAGAAACTAACACAATCGCTTATTAAAACCTATGATTACTGAATTAGATGAACACTACAAAAACACTTAGTTGAAAACAATATAAGATTACTATTAGAATCTTATAATCTATATTTTTATTCGAGGTGGGCCGACCTGGGGACGATACCGCACCGATTAGGGAAGTGAAGAAAATGGGAAAGGAGGATAAAACCCGGAAAACATCCATGCGCGGCGTATGATAGGCCAGGAACTCCATGGACCGCCTTTGCTATTCGCTATCTCGGTTCGGGGCATTGGCGCGCAAAACCAACACAGTCAAAATCGTCCCTACCCAAAGTCCATTACCGGGATCGAACTCGGGAGGCAGTGGCAGAGGGTCCATACTCTACCACTGGGGTATCCTCCCTTCTATAATCTATATTTTATATAATAACTATTCTTTAATCTATAATACATTTTTCAGAAATAGCCTATTACTATTCCCAAAATTTATAGAGTAATTGTGCTAAGTTTGGAAATTTTTGTTTCATTTTTAATGAGATAGTATGTCACATATATAGATATACACGATGACTTAGTTGCACAGAGATTTTTTGCCGTATGTTTATCAATAGCCAGTTTTACCCAGTATTGCTTGTAGGTTAAAAATTTACCAGATGCTACTAATGATATAGATTTTATTGGTAGACAGCCAACAATAAATAGGTCCAACTTAATTTACTGACTCAGTATAAACCCACTAACCACTCACCAAACCAATAAAACCTAATCAAATTACTAAAGTATCAACCATGTACTTGAAACCATTGAGTGCATTGAATTAACCAAAAACCACTAACCACTCAATCAGACCCAATTAAAACTACTGAATCAACTAAAATATCAACCATCTAGAAATATCAATTAAATTATTGAATTTACTAAAATTCAAACATCCAGTCAAACCAATTAAAAGTACTGAATTAACTAAAATATCACCATTCAGCAAAAAAATTAAAATATCAAATTTCTAAACCGTTAACCATTCATGCAAAAAAATAAAACGGTTAATTTACTAAACTATCAACCATCTAGCCAAAGTTCGATGAAAACCTTTAACTCTACTAAATCTTTAAACATTAAATCAAACCAAGCAAACTATTATATAAAAAATAATATCAAATACTCTCCAAAACCAACTATAATTATAAAACATACTAAACTCTCAACTACTCAGCCAAAACCAATAATTGAACTTATGAAACAACCAAAAACTAAAGCTACCACTTGCTTACTATATCCTATGAACCTATTGAATTAAATGAATAATACAAAAACGCTCAGACAAAATGAAATATGATATACTATTACTATTAGAATTTTATTTTTTGGATTGTGTATATATTTTTTATTAATATTTTAAGTTTTTTAAAAAATGTCTATTAAGTTTTATTTGAGATTAAGTGACCAGAGACAATGTACTCAAGCATAAGTAAAAGTGAAGAAAACATGAAATTAAATTAAACCTTTCAATCAGATGGAATTGGTGAAATGCCTATCCAACCATGGTGGAGGGGGGAGGGGAGTTGGGCGCCTCCTTGGTGGCTAAGATTTTGCAAAGTAATGGAATCATGGCGGAGAGAAGTGATTTGGGGACAACAAGAGGATAGGGTTTAAGCCCTTGTATGGTAGGTTGTCATAAATAAGAATGGCAACAAACATTGAATTTAAAAATTTTGTCAAGTCATGTTCTGTCTAAATGCAGGCTTCAGGGAGGGAGGCAAAAATGGCAAAACGTGAAAGCTATCTTTAATTCTATGTTTAATTTAGCTGGCGTAGCAATGGACAGACCATGATGGTCACTTTCATGTGAAGCTTAAAATCCTCATGCTTGGCAATGGCAGGGCAGTCAAGTGGGAAGGTGGGAGGGGGCGCACCAATGGTCAATAAGGTGGCAGATTTTGCAACCTCATTTTATAGTGGGCAGTATTTAGGTGAGGCCACCTCCATCATTACAATCTAGTGGTTGCTTTGATATTGGTATGGGGCATCACATGGCTTTGGAACATAATGGTGAGGAAGGAATAAAGATACCATACCCTATTACCCTTCCCAATATTTATAAGGTACTAGCTGTGCCCAGCATGCATTGCAATGCCTCTTTTTCTTTCTTAATAGGTAGTCATACAAAGCAGGCACATTTACATGTACAAAATATATGAAAGACAATTATTTTTGTTCATTAAAGTAAATTTGAAAAAATTTATTTAAGTGCTTTGATATACAATATTTTTGATCTTTCCGTCTTATATAAAAACAAATAAATTTTTGGCTGTCCCACTTGTGAGCATGCAACATATAGTTGACCATGTGAAAAGCATGTATTTTCATATTTAATATGCATACTTTTAAGTGATTGACCTTGTGCCTTGTAATGCTCATTGAGAATTCAAGGCAAACAGGGAACTGCAGCTGTTTAAAATCAAATGGCATATTGGTGGGAATGAAGGGAATATGCGAATTCAGAAGATCTCCTTTTGACTTGCCATTGGAATTGTCACTTCAATGACATTTGACATCAGTTGTTTGACAGAAAGACTGGTTCCATTGTACGATTGTGGTGGATTGATGTTTTAAAAAAGAATTATTGGTGCACTAATTTTTAGTGTTAATCTGTGTGAGGTGCACACCAGAAATATTTAACAAAGTTAAAAACTCAATTGGATAATTTAAAATCTCATCTGCATTCACGACGCTGTCAATTGATTTATATGTATTAGGCTCACCCACAATTTGTTCATGAATTGCATAATTGATTGCATTGAAATTGGTGTTTTTTAATGTCAAAATAGCACGTTCACAAAGCCATTGTTGATTTTTGTAATCGGTAAAAATTTGTGGAAAACTTTTCTAAATAAATTGTATAATTGATGGAACAAAGACATAAAATTTCAATGGAAATGAAATTATTATGTGTCATCATCTACTGGTACTAACCTATTCCCAATGTCCATAGGTGTGTAAACATAGTTGATGCATTGTGCTGCAGATGTACGTGCATATTGGTCTTTAAAGTGAGTTTCTGCATATGTCTCCAAAGATGCGATGCTTTTAGGCAAGCGCTGAGTTTATCAGCTGGTGTTAGTTTTGGTATGGCTGGTAGAGTCTGTCAGAAGTCACCTGCTAATTAAATGAGTGCTCCACCAAATGGGTTTGAATTTGCTTGAAAATCTTGAAGAGTTTTATCAATTGCTTTAGCAATTCTTATGTTCCATGATGCATTCATCCCAAGCAATTAGTTTCAAGTTTTCATAACTTTCACTATGCAGAACCTTTGGAGATATTAAATGTTTGAGCTTCATCAAATTCTATATTCAATGTTGATTTCAGTGCTAAATGCGCTTTTTGTCACCATTTGATAATGTAGCCACAATTCCTGATGACGCAAGGGCAAAGAAATTCCATTTTAAGAGCGAATTAGATCTGTTAGCAAGCTGATATGGAACTTTTTTCTTGTGCTGCCAGGTGCATCAAAGAAAAACAGACCTCCTTAACCATTGGCCAATGCATTTGTAATTGTTTTGTAGCCCAAAATTGATATGCAACTAAAAGTTGTTTATTTACTTTGACATATGCATGCAACTCATTAGCATTATTTTGTTGTTCTTTCAATAAATCTCAATCATAAAGGTCATACACAGAACTTTGTGGTACAATCATGCCAAGTTGAATTGTTTTTTTGTTGGTGATGGTTAAGCAAATATCTTTGATTTCTATCAGAGCTTAATTAAAGATGTTGCCCAAAAATGAAATGGTATTATTACTGTAAATGGTACAAATATGGTGCAAATTGTCTTTGCTGAAGTTATCTCCAGCTTTTTATAGATCTTTAGGGTTGAATGGTAAACATGTGGTCAAAATGATAGCAAGTTTTCATATATGTTGCAGATAACTTCTGATAAGGCACCCATTAGTGTAATTTACCAATGTTGGTCATTTTTGAGTAAATGAAGCTTTTGGCAGCATCTACGTATGACATTCCACGCCATCAATCAATCAAGAAATTTGCAAATGAAGTTGGACCTTTGACACTAAACAGCAGCATTCTCAAATAGTATTATTTAGTATTATAAGGATGTGCTGTGTAAATATGGCCAATGCGTCAGATGAATACATACTTTGTAGTTTCAACTCATATGCCTTGTTTACATTGTTGTATTTTTAATGTGGCATTCCATGTATTGCACTTTGGTACTTCTGCTAGCAAATATTTTTGGAAAACACATCTGATTTTCACAGCGCAATAAAATTCTATCAGTGTTGTGTGAGGTGGTGCAGCAGCAAAATTTTGTGCATAATCTTCCATGTAATGGACTCTTTGGCAATTCCAAGGTAAAATAAGATGAACAACTCTAGGATGCCAACTGTGAATAGAAAACTCAGAATGCGCCACACAGACTCATTGCTGCTGATATATTTTTGGCGTAATAGTTCTCTTGACTGTTGCTAAAGTCTAAAAATGGGCTTAAAGATGAAAATTAGCGGAGAGGTCAAAACCAAAAAAGATGGGAGGAATATAGACTACTTTATTGTGTTAGAAAAGCGGCGAGATTTATAGGGCGCGTGGGGACATTGTGCCTTAAGGATATTCATAGTCCATAAGATCAAAATCTTTTACTGCCTTCCAGATTGACCGCCTGGATGGTGCCCTCATTGTACTGCGTCATCCTCATGACTGCAGTGGTGGTGGCCACTCCTGTTGTGATTTAGGAAACAGGGACGAAATTACTGAAGGTGATTTCATTAATTCTTGTATGAGTAAAGCTTCCTGATCAAATCTGGTTTTGGTGCCTTCTGGATAGAGTTCCGTTCTTGCTTGTTCAAAGGTTGATTAGTCAAAGCTCAATTAAGGAGCAAGGATTTTGGATTGCTCATCATCTCAGAACCTTACAACGCCCCCTTAAGTTCCTGTTGGAGCGGGTATAGGGCTGGAGGAACCGTCCATGCACCTTATTAACCACTGTCCCTTGATTGATGTTGGTAATGGGGTACTTAGAGTTCACCTTATGAATGACCTTATAAGGTCCAGACCAAAGAATGTCAAGCTTATTATGTTGACCTCTGGGTTGATGGTGATAAAAGAGAATGAGGTCACCCAATTGAAAAACGGGTAAGGAGGGTGGCCGACATTACATCAGGATGTCTCCCTTCTGGTAGTGGTGACAATGCCTTGCATGGCTAGGGCTTGAAGCTGACAATTTCATCAACTAAGGCCCTCATAGTTATAATTGGAGCTCTCAGGAGTGGATGTTTTGAGCAAAGGCTGTATGCTACTAGGGAGCAGGAAGCACGTCCATACAGTACTTCAAAGGGGGACATTTTAATGACTCAATGGTAGCTTGACTGTTAGGCAAGCAACGCGTTGGGTACTTATTGATTCCAGCGGGCAGTATTGGTGGCGGCCATCTTCCTTAGAATAGAGACAAAGGTACCTTTAGCGAGTTCCACCCCAATGTTGATGGGTTTAAGGGGCAGCGAAACTTTGTTTAGTGCCAAAAGTGAAGTAAATTCTTGGTCTAACTGCAAGGTGAAATTTAATTTATTTTCAGAAAGTAAGAATTGTGGGCATCCATGCAGGAGGAAAACGGATTGAATAAGGAAAATAGTAATGTCTTTTGCAGTAGCTACGGGGACTGAAATCGCTTGACCCCATTCAGTCAGGTGGTCCATGGCTAAGAGGATGTATTTATGTCCATGTAATCCAGTGGGGAGAGAGTCTATTAAATCAATGCTAACAACGCTTAAGGGTCCCATTGGGGTGACGACCAAGTGTTGAAATTAAGGATTGGCTTGGTCTTTGGATTGGAAAGCCATACATGCCACAAGACCTCTTGGTTGTCTCTACCATTCAGTCCCAGTAACATCGTGACTTCAACCAAACGTGAGTACCCTTGATCGCCCCATGTGCTCACAGTAGTATGGCACTCTAGGATAATGTTGATTTTGAAAGAAGATCTGACATAAGGGAGCCATTTCTTATTGACCCTCTTGTAGAGCAGCCCATCATTGATTTGAGTGTCTCAATTCATCCGTTGGAGCTCACTTAAACCTTGGGAGTTTCCAACTCTTATCGCTCAGATCAACTGATTAAACTGTACAGTTGATCTTCTTCAGGGTCAATGCTGCTAGCACTGGCATTTTGGAGAGGCCATTGTCATTTTGGTGAATTGTGCCCGCGCAATGGACAATGGTGAAAAGATAGCTCTGCAGTCACAAGGCCCATCAGGCTAAGTGGCCAGCCAGGTCCTTCATCTGCTGGAGCCACTGGAGAGAGAATGCTCAGTGACAATGGTAAAGTGAGTATCATAGAGAAAAGGCCAAAAATGTTTGATGGCTAACAAGACAGCCAGGCACACCCTCTTGGTAACACTGTAGTTCCGTCCAGCCTTACTCAGTGTCTTACTAAATTAAGCCACTGGATGGTCGACCTGATTTTTGTCATGCTGGCTAGGATAGCCTTGACAGCGACATTGCTCGCATCTGTAGACAACCAGATGGGTTGGTCAAAACTTAGTGTACTAAAGTAGGTTTAGTTTACTTTGCAGTTCTCAATGCATTAAAATCCTGCTCTTAATCAGACCGCCATTCAAATGGCACATTCTTCTGCAAGAGGTAAAATTTTGGCTCGGCTAGGTCAGTGAACTGGAGGATAAACTGCCAATAATAGACCACCATGCCTAGAAACACCTTAATATCTATTATCTCTGAGGCGCAACATCTTTTTTATGGCGCCAACTTTGTCCAATATATGCTGGATGCTATCCCTCAAACTTTTTGTCACAGAAACTTCATTTCTGAATGAAAGAAAGAGCACTTCAAATGTTTAAGCTTTAAAGAGGCCTTCCAGAGCTAGTCGAAAAATTCTGGAGATACTCAACGTGTACATTAAAGGTTTGTGAGAAAAAAAGTAATGTAGTCTATGTAGATGAGGACGCACAACAGCTTCAAGACCCTGAGAATCCCATTCATGGCGCGTTTGAAAGTGGTTAGGGCATTGCAGAGGCCTTGGGGCATCCTAGTGGGCTTAAATAGCCCTTCATTGGTGATGAGAGTGCGCTTGGCTCGATTTTCAGGGATGAGCCTCAATTTCCAATATCCGCTAGCAAGGTCCATTGTGGAAAAGTACTGTGATCCGGCAAGCAGATGGAGGGAATCATCAATTTGGGGAAGAGGATAACTGTCCTTCTTGGAGAAAAAGTTGCCTTTGATAGTCCGTCACCACCCGTTGGCTGCCATCCTTATTCTGAACCATAAGAATAGGAGAGGCCCAGGGCTTCTTGAGGGCACTAGGAGCCTGGCGTCAAGTAGTTGTCTGAGCTTCACTGCCACCTGGGCTTCTTCAACCTTGCTCTTGCAGTAAGGCCTGGACCAGAAGTGGGAGCGTCCCCAGTCTCCATGTGATGTGTTACTCCGTTCATTCTCCTGAAGTCATAGGTTGAGGCCAAAAATAGATCTGAATACTCCTACAACAACTCTTGAACTTTACACCGTTGGTTATTGGTGAGGTCCTTTACAATACTGGTGTTGACCAGGCCCACTGATTGGGGGTGTTTCTAAACCAAATTCCCTTAGGCTCCCAAAACTCAAGACATTGTTAACAACCTCCACTGATAGGAGGCGTACTTAGGCGGTGGGACTGTTTGGGCCTACTACTTTGGGTTGGTAGGTAAGGTTAGCCAACAACACTAATATAGATCCAGCATAAGCTGGATCAAAAATTCCCAAAACAGGTTAGAACCTCTTTGGTGGACGGGTTGTCTAGGTATCAGACTTCCAGTATGTATACAGAGGGGATTTTAACATGGACCTGGGTGCCAGCAATGACTTGGGACTTCAGAGGTATTGTAGTCGCCCTAGGTAATTAGATCGGCATGCCTTCTTACCCATTAACAGCAGTGGGGCAATCAGACTCAAGAGCCCCTTATGCGATATTTGAGCCAAACAATTTGGCCCTCACTATCCAGTAAGCAGGCTCAGGCCTCGACCTCCATCAAAGAGTTGCAAAATGTTTCAAAGATCAGGGGTACCTGATGCCCTAGTAATAATTAAAAGCCGTCATTGTAATGGACTACTAATGAGTAGTCTCTAAGGAACTGAAGTTCTAGGAGCAGGTCATAGCTAGGGTTATCTAGCGTGACAGTGGAGGTATTTAAAGTGAGCTTTCTTAGCTGGATAGGTAGAGAAGAATAGGCCTTTATAGATCAAGTACATTGCGGGACAGCTGTGCCATACTCCATATAGTGAGACAAGTCTGGAGCGATCTTGACGCGCTTCATTAACTTGGACAAGATGATATTCATGGTGGAGCCACTATCAGCTATGACGAGGACAGGAATCTTATGAACTTAAACTGCAATGCAGGTAACCTGGTTTTAAAAATGGGGAGATAGTATGAGAAACATGGTAGAGTCATTGGAAGAAGAGTAAGAAGTATCAAAGTCTTTTTTATTGATGGATTTCGCCACTTATTCTTCAGATACAATAGCTCCAGGTTTGTTTATTTTTATGGAGGATTATTGAGGAAGTAGGGATATCAGCATGGAGCGCCTCATCCTTCATGCTGAAAGCCCTTTTCCCGCCTCCTCAGCAGGTCGTTTTCATAAGGTCTTGGCGCTATGTCTGAAACCGTAACAGTAGGTACATCAAGGTCTAAGATTTCTCTGGTTTTGACCACATGGACTCAGGGACAGTTAGAGGAGACAGAGGCGGTGGAATTGAGATTTAGGGTTGATATGGGTATCTCATTAAGCGCTTCCTTGTTTTCTAAATATAAGTAAACCCATTCTTCTGTCAAAGCATATGCATTTGAACCTCAGGGTAGGATCCCAATGCAGAGATGACAGCAGTGATAGCATCATCCAAAGTGATATGATTGGTATTGATTAAGGGTTGTGCTTGGGCATAAATACGGCTGGCATACTTCATGTGGTTTAATCCTTCATTCAGGTGGATAACCATGAATGCATGTTTCTGGTTGGCCAGGGTTTGTTTGCTGCAGAATTCTTAGATTAAGGCCTTATGGACCTGTTCACATGTGTTGCACTCCTTCAAATGGGGGGTCATGATCTCCCGGGCAGTGCTGTTGAGACAGTAGTGGATAAGCTTTACTTTCTTCTGGTCAGTGTCCTCCTCCATGGAACTCTCATATGCGTACAAGAAGGAGGCAATTCTCTCCAGCCAGTTGTGAACCTTTCTTTAAAACTAGATATAAAGTTAGTTACAGGAGTAGTAGCTAGGCGTTAACGCCAGGGATGGGTTCCAGCTCATAGAACTCAGTCTCCACATAGCTGCAGGGGATTTGTTGGTCTAACCATTCGCCATAGTATTTTGAGGTCCACAAGGATATTGTCCCTGTTTCATTTGAGTGAGGAAACATAAGCCTTATTCATGACCTTGTCATGTGAACATGACATAATATTGGGGACCAACCCCAAAGACAAGGTTGGGCGCCAGGAGGCCCAGAGGGTGAAGTTGCAGGCCCTTCCTGACCTGAGGCACACCCTGGACCAACGCTGGGTTTGGGCAAAATATGCCCAGATTGGGACCAGTGGTGTGCCAAACGCCCAGCCTCTGACGGTAAGCCAGGCAAAAATGAACAATATACTGAATGAACACAGATGGTTCAATTCAGTTTATCAAGTAGCGGGGTTTTGAAACCTGTTCCATTTTTGAAATAACGCGCTTGTCAGATTCAACTTCAATTGATCACTCGAGTGAAGTCAATTTCAGCCTATTCAACCAACTTGGATGGCAATGTCGCCCTATTGGTAAGTCGGTGCTTGGGCCCACTTCAGCATAACCCCTAATTCCCCCACTTGAGCTTAAATGCATTTCCCTGACCGACATTCCTTGTTGGTCAACTTCCTGAATAAATCTTTACCCCATTTACTTTATTTTAATTTTATGCTATTCTAAACGCTCCTGTGCGTGAACCTCTTTGAGGAGGTCTCACGCTCCATTACACTTGCCCTTTCAAGTACCATGCAGCTCTCCCCTCACACACCGTTTGTCTGCTCAGGATCCCTCCAACCTGGGCCACTTATCCCCATTCTATATGTGCACCGCATCGCCCTTATAGGGTTTTTTATTATTAAAATTTGCAATTGTATGCCTACATTGTTATCGCTCCAGCACCCTCTTCTGGGCTCTAATCACGTTGGCACTAACGGCTAGTTCCCTGGCGTTGACCTGGTGCACCACGCACTGCCATGCTGGGAACAGGAGAGTTATAGACACTCTCCTTACAGACCTGCTCTTTAAAGATTGAATTTTGGCGCCCTGAAGGTAGAGTTAACTCTCAAGGGTAGTCATATGTGTTATGAACCTCAATAAGTTTGTTTGAGCTGAGAGATGTGGCTATCCATAAAGCTTGGGGAAGGCGCTGAAGTTGTCCATTTCATCTGAAAGTGCATCAATGGAGACCCTGAGGTTGAGGGGGACGTCATCCACTCGGAGTTTGCAACCCTAAACTATATTATTAATTTGATTGCATAAGGCAACCAAGGCTGCTAGCACATCCTTTTGATAGGGGTCATCAGGGCCTTAAGGAGTGGGTGCTGCAGGACCTGAGGTCCCTGGGGACCTTCTGGTCCTTCAGGTCCCTCTCATCCTTTGGGGCCTTTGGGCCCCCTATTCTCTTCAGGACCTTCACACCTGGTGGTGTAGTCATAAGAGGCCAGCTCCCAATAATGTTGCAGGGTCTGTACCAGATCCTAAACTTGGAGGAGGTGCTGATTCCAAATAGCCTTGAGAAGTTGGACGTTCTGATGCAGCTGGTCCTAAAGATAGCCAGAGATCCCACTATCCAATACCACAATTTGGCCTTGGGCCTTGTTGATCAATCGTCAGTTGTCAATAATGGCCTCATAGTTGTCATGGACAAAAGAGGAGTCCACGTTGTAGAAATCAATGACATAGGAGTGTAAGTCCTGGATAGGCCCAGTTGTCAGGAGACTTCATGATGGTGCAACCCAACAAACTGGAGAGGGTGATGAATAGCTGGGTGAACAAAGTTTTGAAAATAGCGTTTAAGTCCCAGGGTAAGTTCTCCTGCTGGCATCTGGGCCAAGGCATAGAGGTCCCTCATGGTAGAGGGCACAGAAAAGGCGTGGGAGAGGCTGGAGTCAGCACCCATGGTGTAGATTCTGCATATTAATTGTTGGACAAAGTTAGAAGTTCTCATACTGAAGTTAGTTTGACTTCTGTCAACTGAGGGCAGGGAGAACTAGAATGTGGCCCAGATTTTTTAGACTCTCAAAATGCATGGGCAGTACTTCATACCACGAGGTAGTAATCCATCGAGCAACGCTTCTTGAACAATCAGCAGATTGCTCTTTGATACTGCTAGTAATCTTCATTATCTGTGATAGAAGTCTTCACTTAGGACAGCTTGGAGCACCCTGTAGTGAGCACCACTTCTCTCAGCGTTACAGTTCTCTTAACTGTTGCCAAAGTCTAAAAATGATCAAAGCTGAAAATTAGTGGAAAGATCAATAATGAAAAGATGGGAGGAATATAGGCTACTTTATTGTGTTATAAAGCGTCAATATCTATAGGGTGCATGGGGACATGGTACCTTATGGACCTTCATGGCCCTGCAAGATCAGGATCTTTTACTGCATTCTGGATTGGCCTCCTGGATGGTGCCCTCATTGTACTGCATCATCCTTGTGACCACAGCAGTTGGGGCCGCGCCTCTCATGATTTGGGAAGTGGGAATGGTATTCCTGAAGGTTATTTCATTGATTTTCGTATACATGATGCTTCCTAATAATGCCTGGTTTTGGTACCTTCTGGATAGGGTTCTGTTCACGCTGGTTTGAGAGTTATCAGTTGAGGCTCAATTTGGGAGCAGAAATTGGCTTGCTCATCACCTCGGATACTAACAATATTGACCTGTCTGAAATTAATTAACTTCATCCTTGTATGCATCAGGATTATCAACACTAAATACTGCCTTATTGCTGCCCTTGTTAATGTATTTGCATATGTACTTTATCTTTTGAGAGATTTGAAATATTCCACACTGATATGTACTTTTAGTTTATTTAGTAACAAGTTGAATATGGCACAATCCATCTGTTGTTGATTTCAATATTGGAATTTATCGTTCTTATTAAATCAGTGCAGCCTCCATCATCTAGTTTATGGCATCCGTATTGAGGATAGCCAATATCACAGTGCAAGTTTTTATGAATGAATTCTCTGGGATACTTTTTTAATCATTTTCTGTTTGCCATGCATGGTGATTTTGAGTTCATAGCACTGCATGGTCCATGCACCATATCTTTGGTTACAATATCAAGCAGCAATCAAACTTCAGGATCTGGTATTTCTGCACAAATGACATCATCAATTTGGGCTAGGTGTATTTTCATTTAGAGCCATATGAGAATGTGTGCATGAGGAAGGCCTCTGTTTTGCCATTAAATGGAATTCATCCAGAATTGAGTTTTACCATAAATGTGATGCTTCACCATCAAATTCATGAATTTTGTGAGTTTTTGCTTAAAAATTTGAGCAGTCAAATTGTGTTAATTGGATGGAGTTTGACTGGGCAATAGAAGCTCTTTTAAAACTTCCCATGCTGGATTGCATGTGAATATGATGAAAAACTGTTGGGACATCCATATGTATGCACATATGTCATGCATCTTGTGTGTATTAATGCACTATTCAAAGACTGCCAGTAAGCATTGCTGGAAGTATTCCCATTTGCCAATGTTGCTGATGTTTCCATCATTTGCAATTGCATCTTTTAAATGAATATACTCCTCTAAGAAAAAAAATTTTAATTTAAACAATTGAAGAGGAGATATTCAGCTTCAATTTTTGCATACATGTCTATCACATTTTGATAGAACAGTTGACGGCATTGCAGAATATAATTTGTTCCATTTTGAGGCATCATTAAGCTTTTTAATAATAATTTAATTGCAGTACTTATTATTGAATTATCCATCTGTAAGAAGAAATAAAATACAAGAAGCAATAAGATAAATTTTAAAATTGATTTAAAAATGTGGAGGGTGATTTTATTTCATATTACCAATTTGTGAAAATAAGAATAAATACAATTACCTATAGCTGGATTAGTTTGCATAATATTGAAATGATATCCATACCCCCTCCCAAAAATTATAGGATACTGAAACGCAACATAAGATTAATGTGTTTTAGTGACACGTACAATTGTGTTATTACATTGCTGAAGAATAATATCATGTTCATTAATCCTTCTCTAACTATAACAATTGCTCTTCATTAATGTTAAGCACATTGTAGCGACTGGCATGCGGTCCATATTGGATCAGGTGCAGCCTGGTCCACACATTGACCTAGTTAGTGAAAGCTTGGATTCCGCCAAAAAATTAAAAGTTGATTCAGATAAAATGAGATCAATGAAAGATCAGATCTTGAATTGGGGCATCCATGGTAAGAAATCCAAAATTCAGTAGCAGAGACTAATCTAATGGAATGTGATACCAGTATCTCAATTCTTTTATATATGATCAAATGGGATATCAAGTCTTCATGAACAATGATCTGGTCATCGCTCAAGAGCTTAGGGTAAAGGAGCTTAGTTAAGGGTTTTCAGTGCTATATTTTGGGAAATGCAATAACTAAGAGTTAGTTTTGTCTTCTATGAAAATACTCACTATTCATTTAAACATTGCTAGCATATCTAATAGATTTTAAGATACTTATGTCATATATATTTAAGAAACCCAAGATTTGGAGATGAGCTCAACTAGCGAGCTAGGACAAGCATTAACCTCATTCTCAGCGCTGTCCTGAGACAGACTCTGCTCTTGGCATGAAGTGTTTTAAGACCATCATTCAAGATTATATCATGATATCTAGGCATGACGCGCAGGTTCATAGATGGGTCTCTGCGGGCTTTACATGATGTGGTCAGTGATCTGACTGGTACTATCCGATTCCTTTGTGGCATACTGGCGCAAACCCACTTGTTACACTGTTTATCTGTTGTCTTGTCAGCTCTTATATAAATTTTACAATTATCTGCTGTCAAGTTATCATTTTATGTTTTGAATAACTTTATCAGGGCATTATGTTGTAAATAAATTGTGTAAAATTAGTATAATATGACGTTTGGTGCCTGTAACCACATTGCATTGCTGATCAACTTGCACATCATTGTTGCCCATAAAGTAGATTTGTAAAATTTTATGTTCATCATCAAGAACTGGTAAAAGTAATCCTTTGCGATGATATGCCCTTAAATGAAAAATTTAACATACATTGTTCTTGGAATAATTTATAAGCTCCAAAGGATGTCATTTGAAACGCCAAATTGTATTTGTGAATGATCTGTAAAAAAGCGCTTTGAATCAGAAGAGTTGCTGAAAGCAATGACAACAGAGGTTCAGGTGTTGAATGCAAAGTCAGAAGTACAACTTCATCATTTGTGCAGCACATTCCTGGTGTTTCATTGTTAAAACTTTTATGCTCTGCAATTCCTACATACCTTATCCATTTTCCAATGTTTACACTTGGATGCAGACTTTAGTTGTAATTGACATCATGCTAGAATTTACCAAGAACTAAGTCAACATGCCGAATTCTTTGAGTTAAGTAGCTTGTAAACATTCTGATTTAGCTCTTACTTTTTGTTGCTCTTCTGATTCCAATCCATGTTATTAAGTAGCTTGTAAATCTCTGCTTTCACTCTTATTTTCCGTTTCTCTTCTGATTCTGATGCAAGCAATTGAGCAACTTATAAACGATTTTCTTTGACTCTTACTGCTTGTTGCTCTTATAATTCCAATGCATTGATTGAGTAGCTCATAAATGCTCTGTTTTGCTTCTTACTGTTTGTTGCTCTTCATATATCATTGCACATGATCAAGTAGCTAAATGTTTTGTTTTGACTCTTAATGTTCGTTGCTCTTCTGATTCTAGTGCAAAAGATTGAGCAACTTGTAAATGATTTTCTTCATTGATTTCTTTTCATCCTTACTTATTTAGGAAGCTTGTAATCACTTTTTTGTGCTCCTTTAATATATATACCAATTGAAGTAATTTTAGGAGTCATGATTATTTTGATGGAGAAAGCAACAACAACAACTTCAAGCAAAGCAACATAATTGCTGATAAATTTAGATTATATATATAATATGATGGCTCCATTGAGCACTTGGTAAACAATTAAACTGTTTAGCTAAAACCATTGAATATACCAAATTAAAGAATAAAAAATGCTTAGTAAACACAAAAAGAATTATTAAACTGATCAAAAACCACCAACAACTTACCAAAACCAAATAACTTATTGAATTAATCAATCACTAACTGCTTACTAAAACCATCAAGCTTATTAATTAACTTAAAACCACCAACCACTTGTCAAAACCATTGAAACTATCAAATCAACTGAATATCAAACTTCTCAGTCATAGCAGTATACTGTTATCATTATGAAAAATATAATTTTTACTTCTTACATAAAAACTTTTTCTTTTACTATTGTATAATTATATAAAATTAATTTTAAGCCTTTGAAGCCATGTGCACAGCAAATCACCAAAGTTTCATTGCAATCAATTGAAAGGTATATAAACATATTTTTTTAAAAAAAATAAACAAAGAAACTATATTCAATTATAAATAGATAAATATATAGAAACATAACGAGAACAAAAATTTTAAGTTATGTTGATAAGATTAGCCTAAACACTGATTGATATTAAACTGTTGAGTTTGCCAAAGCTATAGGCTAAGCAAGAATATATATAGATTAAAAACTATATATTATGAGCCAAGATTTTATATAGGCATCTAATTAGGAAATGGGGTTTAGATATCTATAAAAAATTCTAAATAAATGGATCAACTGCATAAAAATAGGCAACATTTTTATGAAAGAAACAGAAGGAAAAAATTATTAAAAAAATAAACAAAAAACTTAGTAAATGTCAGTAATACTACCAACTATGGCCTAAATATCAAAAAAATTACCTATAGTAAAATGATAAATTTGTTATGGAAAAACCAAAATATTACTTTATAACATGATATTTAAGGTTATAATAGAAGTTATGTATGTTAAAAATAAAAAACTTATATCAAAAAATCTCCATCTAATGATGAGTGGTATTTAAAAACTGATTACCAAGTTTATATATTGAAAAGTATAAAAGTAAAAAAATATACAGATATAATATTTATCTAATAAATTTTAAAATTTAACATAAAGCCCAACAAAAGCTTTTAATAATGCTCTTAATCCATTGTTTACCCCAATTTAAACAATACTTATTAAAAGTCTGTATGCAGTAATAGTACAAACCTATTAATTGATGTTAGATAAGTTATTTGTTACTTGAATGAATATGCGCACTAATATCTATTGAGGTTATAAACAATTTTATTATATGTACAACAGCAATAAAAATAACATAGGTTTACATTGATAAGATTTTATATGTTATATAGCTCACCTTTGATCTGTTGTTGGTGTGGTAGTTAAAAAAGCAAATTATAGTAATTTGTTTGACCTTGTTAAGCTTTCTTACCCTTGTTTTTACCAATGATAGTGGTATTACTTGGCATTGGTCAGGTTAGTAACAAACAATTAAATTGAAAATTTTATTTAGTTTCTAATTTATAGATAAGCTGCAAAATTGTTTGGCTAAATCATCAAACATACTGTAAACTTTTATTCTATGGTTGCTCGCTATAGCTCTCAAGTCTACTGCACAGATGCTGATGTTTGCATTGAAACAGATTATTGATATAGTAATTAACTGAGTTAACAATAGTATGAAGACTATTGTCTTAGTTGAGGTTTTCACAACTGACTTGAGTATTGCTCTCTCACTATACTGGTGATCCCACTCTTTCTTCTAGTCCATAAAGGTTCTGATAAACTATAAAGACAAGAGGGGATTCCTATCCCTTCAACTCTTCATCTAGAGTTGGCAACTCTGGTACAAAAAGCTTCCTCCTTTCCTCTCTTCCGCAGGAGTTACAGCAAACTTAACAAGCAATATTTAACAAAAGGATATCTGATCCTTTAACTCTAATCTCAAATAGTAAATTACATTAAAATTATAACAGTGTAATAGATTAAGTCTTCTATTGTCTGCTTATATTTTAAAATCAAGGGAATGTCTAAAGAATCTGACGCCCAACCCTTCCATTGGCGCCTCACTTGAAAAAGTCAGCCGTTGCCAATAAACTAACCTTATGGAGTCACACCAAAAAATGATATTCCTCATCCATCTAGTCATATTCTGCCACCAACTAGAAATGCAACCTGCTCAATTGTATTTATTAACTTGTCCCAACGTTTTGCAATTAACCTCAGCATATTTACCTTATTAGACTAGCAACCTGCTTAGGCAATGGGACCTTTTACCCATTAACAGCAGGTCACGTTACCTAAAAAGTAAACCCATGAGTGCTACAAGAAGCATTATTGACGCCTCAGCAACTAATCAAGATCCCTGAGTCAATTGGCAACAAACTCTGATTATAAAATACAATATAATTAATATACTAATAATTAATTTGATAATGGAATTATATGTAAATATTGGTGGGGATCATCCCTGATGGAACATTAGTCATCCAGTGGAATCAAATTCTGGTGGATTAGTTTAGATTCAATTAGGAATAACTACCAACATAAGTTTTCATCTTTTATGATAACTCAAATCTAATAAGGTAATCTCCCAGTGGGAAAAGCAGATTGTGTTATAATCTGATTAGGTTGGATGAGATGTTTATAAAAACCCAACACATCCCACCGCTTGACCAGAGTATACAGCAATAGATACAATTTTGGAGTAAATGCTGCCTCAGCCCTTGGTCACAATTTTGATTATCAAAGTTATCTTTGACTTCAGCAGAGCTCAGTTTGGTCTGCACTCAGTGTATCTCATGCCATTCTTAGCAACGTGGCTCCTCTTTTTTCCTACTCGCTGTCACCTCCTCAGAGTTCAGTTCCCATGGCATCATGCTGTGCCAGGACTATTTTGGTCTTTATTGCTGATAATTTGAACTGGTCCACCTGTATTACCCCAGGATGGGTTCTATGACTGTCATATTTTAATATGCTGATATTACCCAGCTGCTTAGATTACAATAGGTGCTTATTCACTAGAGGATTTGTCCTGCTAGTGAATATGGGAGTTATCATTTTTAGATGATAACTATTGCAAGGTAAAATCATCTTAAGGATAATAGACAATTTGTTATGGTCAATCCATCGGATCAATATGCCAGATCGCTTAATTTCCATTAGGGATGATACCCAACAATAAGTGAGTAAAAGGTTGTCAATTTTAAATTGATAATTTTAATATT
>JAKSZP010004644.1:0-40402 GCA_022478985.1 Massospora cicadina
ATCAATCACCTTAATAAATGGTTGGAGGCCAAAGCAGTTAAGGATCTAGGCGTGGTGACCACCGCTAAGTTTAATAAAAACAATATAGTTTATTGGATTGGTTGCCCTCAGTTTATTCTAAAGGATATTGGGGCTATACTTACATACCAAATGATCACTAGACTCAATGAACTGATGGGTATAAGAGGTGTATTGTCTACGCCCTATCACCCTGAGACCATCAGCACTGTTGAATGCGTGAATGGCAAGTTTTGTGGGTTTTACATATATTGGTTACTAGCAAAGCGTCCAGCTGGAACCTCTCTTTGCCTATAACATCGCTTATCACTCAGCCATGAGGAACTCACTATTTGAGTTAGCATGGGAGACATCCTACTCTACCTCTGCTCATATACTCATTTGTTAAATAATAGAGCATGAGGTCCAATCAACATTGTGAAAGTTTAGAAGAACTTTAGTTCATCTGAAAAGCTCTGCCTATTTCAACGCGCTGGCTCAGAAAGTTAAGGCTAGAGCACATGATAACGAGGACTGCTGGACCCTAACTACTTTAGGTGTAGGGGAATTGGTCTTATATTATGATAAAATGGATTTGGAAATTCTAGCAAGATAGAGCACATTTGGAAAGGTCTTCGAGATTATAGAGAAGATATCTACAGATTTCTACAATCTAAAGAATGCCACTAAGGGCTACCAATCAATAAAGTGCATGCTAAGTTCCTTAAGTACAGCCGTCCAGCTTTATGGTCATGGGCTCTCTATATTTTTTCTAAGCCCCACTTATATTTGTTACCTGATGTTTGGTCAAGTTAGGGGTAAATGTTGTAAATGGTTTGATAAACCATCAGTTTATATCTTTACTTACTTTTATATTTAACATATACTAAGATAAAGTAGTTGATCCATTATTAGTAATTGGCAGGGCCAAGCCCACGTTTTTATATAAAGTTGGCAATTATCAATATACTATTAATTAAATCTCTAATCCTTGTCAATACATTTCTAATTTCCTTACATTATAGACCAATGACGCTGTGGCCTTAATTGCCTAATCACCTCCTATATTAATTCAACATAAAAATATTGACAATAGGGTCCCTTATAATTACTATGGCCAGCTACCAGTAACTTATATTACATCTGGTATATTATAGTTACAACTACTTAATGACCTTATGTTGGAAATTCCATGATCCCTATTCACTTGCTTTCCTGGACTAATTTGGATATCACGCCAGTAGTTTACTAATCTTAAGGCTGCTCAGTAATCACATGTTCCAATAATGAGAACTTTGGTAAAGATAGCATTGTTGGATTTTTTGGCATGGAAGATGCTTGCTGATGCTTGTTACCTTAAAAATAACAATATATTTTGGGGTTCCTTTTTCACTACTTATAGGGAAATAACAAAATACTTATAAACTCTTAAAAAGTAACTTTTTATAGTTTTTATTAGTAGCCATGCGGGGGAAAGAGAAAAAACCTCTTAATAAATCAATAATTAGTATATAAGGTGTCGAGGCTCAAAGTTTAAATTGCTTAGTAAAGTCCAAATTAGGGAATCTTGAGATTCAACCAATCAGATCAGTTGAGACTTGCCTCACTTCAATGAAAGAGCAGATGTGGAAGTAATCCTGGGAAGATGAATCTATGAGGAAGGGATTTTATGAATTTAGTCTAATCAGAAGGTGGGAAAATATTCTCACATTGCTGGACCCCTTATGACTCTATAAAAGGGTCCAGTATCCACAGGGTAGATTTTACCAAGTTAGCTGTAGCCTGGGGAGGAACCTCCGATGGTCTCCCCAGATTTGGCCAATAAGTCATGGCAATCCGACCTCCCAAACTCATAGTGTTTTGCTTAGTATTATTATTAAATTTATTGCTCCAATTCAAAGGGTTCCACTGAGAATCGGCCAGAGTCTTTTGGCCAATTTCATCCTTATTTTTGTCCTTACTTTGAACTGATACACTCTTACTAAACAATTGGACTTGTAATTGTCCGACATTACCCCCTTCAAGAGCGTTAGGGGAAGAGTAAAGGCGCAAGAATTAGCTATGGACACAAACAGTAGCTCCAATAACCAGGGATTTGATAGAGTACTCATCCCCTCAATTTAAAGTGATTACAAATGGGCCTTCCCAGATAGAACTGATCTTCTCACTTCTTGGAGGAATCAGTTGTGGTAATACAGTACCAAGTTGGATACTTGGAATGAAGGAAGAGGGGCCCAGAGCTCATTTGTGGCTTGGCCTTCTTTAATAACAGTCCTTTCTAGATTAGTCATGGCCTCTGATTGTAATTGGATGATGTGTTGGGCCAACTTTTTCATGGCTTGCTCAGGTTCAGTCCTATCAGAGAAAGTATCCTTGGCTAATAATGCTGGCACCCTAGGTTCTTGCCCATATAACAGATGGAAAGGGGACATCTTGAGGATGCGATGGTAGCAAATATGATAATCCATGAGGGCACTGGGTAAGAAAAGATACCAGTGGAGAGGGTCTAAAGTGGCCATTTTTCATAAAATTGAGACCATGGTTTCATTAACTCTTTCTACAGTACCATTTGTGGAAGGGTTATAGGGGGCTGAGAAGAGTTGTTGATCTCCCATGAAGGTGGCGAGGAGCTTCACCACTTTGGGAGGTAAAATTTCTCCATTGTCACATAGGAGGACCTGGGGCACCCATGTCAGGTGAAGATGTACTGGTCTAAAAAGGTGTCTGTGGCTTTAGAAGTCTAAGCGGGGATAGCAACATCTTCAACCCATTTGGTGAAATGATCAATTCCAACCAAGATATAGCGATTGCCACCTGTAGTCTGAGGGAGAGGACCTACCACGTCCAAAATTTATGGTGTGAAAGGGTTGCTGGGGCGTAGTCAGTTGATACTGATACCATGTCTTATAGGTGAATTGCTTTTTACAGGTAATACAGACATCTAGGACTTCAGCTATGGTCTCCATGATGCTTTCCCAGTAATACCTCTTTTTAACCCACTCATAGGTTTTTTAGACTCTGCCATGGCCTGTGATAATGTGCGATTCCATGATCACAGGTACTCGCTCAGATGGCCAGATATGGCAACCAGTTTACTCCTACTTTATTGTATAAATTCCCACTTTCCACCTTGGTGTTGCGGAAATGCTTGCTAGCATCTTTTGTACAGGTTCATCTTCATCCACCCTTGCATCAGGGGTCATTAGGAGGTCATTCAACCTCTCTGCTTCGCTATTGTCAAGGTGGAGGATATGCAGCTGTGTCAACTCATCAACATTAATATGGCTCATCCAAGCTTGATGCTCAATGGTCATATCATAGTGCTGGAGCTTAAGAGTCCAGCGAGCCAACCGCCCAGTAGGGTCCTTCATGTTTGCAACCACTTCAAAGAAGCATGGTCAGTAACTACTTTAAATGATGTCCCATATAAGAAGGGGAGATAGTATTTGACAGCAAGCAAAACGGTTAGGCACTCCTTCTCATTGACGCTGTAATTGCGCTCAGCTTTTGAGAGCATCTTACCAAAATAAGACACAGAAGATCAACCCCATTTTCATCCAACTGAGCCAAAATAAATTTAACAGCATAATCAGAGGCATTTTTGAACAGCATGAAAGGCTTGCCTTAGTCAGGATGATGGAGAATAGGCCTTTTTTGCAATAGCGCCTTCAGAGTCTCAAGTGCGGCCTTTTGTTCATCACTGTCAGACATTTGCCCTCACAGTTGAACAAGAAGAATGTTTTAGGTAAAGTTCAGTCAAATAAGGGAATTGTCAGCCATTTGCAGTTATCTGAGGATGTTACAAGCAATTTTAATAATAACAATGACACAGCTATTGGAGAAATTGGCCAAAATTCCTGGCCAATTCTTGGTGGAACTCCATTAATAGGGGTAACATGAGTTCTAAACCTCTATTGGCACCAAAAAAAATCAAATGGTCGGAGTAATCTGACCACACAACAGCCTTTGGGGCTACCATTGGAAGGCACTCCCCACACCTTCCAAAGTCCTTCAATGCACCTATGCGGGGACCCCCCCTTTATAGGCTTGGCAGGGGTCCCCCAAGCTGCAAGAAATTTCTCAGGTGGTGATTGGCTAAAGTTCATAAAAATGTTACCTCATGGGTACGTTCTAGCTAATCACAACTGCTCTTCATTTGCTCCACTGCCCTAAAAGAAGTTTCCAAGTTATGATATGCTATTTCCGCATATTACCTAAATTGGGATTATTAAGGCTATTCCAAACTTATCCCCAAATTCCCTCCAACTTTTGAAAGTAGTTTAAATACTAAATAGTCAGAAATTGGAGGAAATTACTTTTCATTTTTACCCCCATGCACATATTAAAAATCATAAAGCCCATTTTTTATAAGTTTTCTATTTTTATTTTATTACAATCCTTTGTGGAATCCAGCGACATAGCACCAAGTGAGCGTTTGTAAGCTGGATTTCTACAAGCACCCAATGGAATAAAGTGTTCTTAGTCAAGAGATGTATGAGAGGCTCACAAAGCTGAGAAAAACTTGGGGATAAATTGATGGTAATACCACATTATGCCCAAGGATACCTGGATGTCACAAAGGGTTTTGGGCACTGGCATCTTGGATATTGCTTTACCTTATCTTGTAGAGGTTAAATCCCTTCTTGTGAGATGGCGTGTCTGAGGAAATCCACTTTCTTCTGGAAAAAAGTACATTTTAATGGTCCTAACTTAATGTTAGATGACGCAGGTTTTGAAAAACTTCCTTTAGATGAGTAATATGCTCATTTAAAGTTTTGAATAAGACTGTGATGTCAAGATAGACATTCACACATAACTTAGCATAAGATCCTGTAAAATGTGATCCATTGCTCACCAAAAAGGTTGAGGGCGCATTACACACCCCCTGTGATAGTTGAGTGGGTTGAAATAGACCTTCACTGGAAACAAGAGCACATTTCTCTTTGTCTTGTGGAAAAGTCCATTTGACAAAATCCTCTAGACAAGTCCATAACAGAAAAGAATTTATACCCAAAGAGTTGTATCAGAGCATCATCAATATGGGGTAGGATAACTATTCTTTTTGGGATTGTTCAATTTGCAAAAGTCCATAACTACCTGATTACCTCCATTTTCTTCTTTATAAGCAAAAGAGGAGACGACTAAAGGCATTGGGAAGGCACCAGTGATTCAGCCTCTAGTAACTATTTAAGCTATCCTCATCTGCTGCTCTTTGACTTTTGTTTTTTGATAGGGTTTGGATAATATGGTACGGGCATCACCAACTTAAATTGTGTGGCTCCAACCCTTCATGTTCCCATAGGCAGTATCAAATTTAGAGAAGATGTCACTGCAGGCTTCAAACAAAGAATAATTTTCTCAAGATCAGTTGGAGTTAGTTTATGGTAAATATGAACATTAGTAAAGTAATATAACAATTTGTCAGTCAGTAAGCTCTGATCCAACATAGACCTGATGCAGTATAGGTTTCTAATATCCTTAATTTGGATTACCAGCCCTTTTCAATCTCCTGATGTTTTTTCACAATCATGTCCTTGCTGGTAAGATTCCCCAGTAGAATATTAATATGTCACTGTCAGGCTGGGTTTAGTATCACAGGCAATACTTGAGGTTTTAAAGGGCTTACTGTATCAATGTATGTTTGTTGCAATAAGCAGTTTTGGGGGATTTATTAAAGTAATTTTTGGTATCAATCACCTGTTGTCCCACAGACTTAATTAATGTCTCTACAAAAGCATGAAAAATGCCCTCTAGAACGTCTATGGTTATGAAAACTTCTTTGTATGTCACCCCACTGTTGTATAATGTAAAGATAATGCAGAGGAAAGGTACTTAACTGAGAAAGAGTATACTCTTTTGTTAGGTTCTTTATTGGTTAGATCCAGAAGAATCTCATAATTTGAGTAAAGGGAGATAAACATGTTTCAGGTTGATGATCTCATCTACTCAAGCATAAATTGAGTACCGATAAGCATATCATAAGTATTGTTATCTAAAGCCACAGCCAGTGTCAACAGGACAAGTTTCCCAAATCTGAGGGGTAAAGAGGAATATGCCCCAATAGCGCAAGTGTTGTTTTAGCCTGCAGTTCCAAACTCTTGGATGCATTCCAAGTCGGGTGCTAGCTTAATTTTCTTAATAAGTTTAGAGGAGATAACTTTCACTGGGGATCCAGTGTCAAGGATGGCCATAACTTGCACCCTGTTGATGATGACCTCCACCTTGATTACAGTTCCACCTTGATTAGGGGAGAGAACTAAGACTCTTTAAGATGTAAAGTGGAGGCAAGTTTTTTTAACTATCCAAGATAGTTATCTTTAATGGATTGTAGAGTATGAACATTCTGATTAAAACAGATCAGCTAGGCAATAAACTAGTCGTCATTACTAGCAGTATTAATAACCTCAGAGCACCCTAGATCTTGGCTAAGATAGGTTTTGTCTTGTATCATGGCCTCATTTACTCTTTCAAGGTTCAAACTGATCAGTTATCCCCACTTCAACTGGTGCTCCTAGAACATCATATCCAACTTCTTTACAACCCCCTTCAGAGTCATCATCAGAGGGGTTATCTATGCATGTAAGAGGATCAACAGGATGGAGGTTAGAGCAAGGCTCATCCTTGTTGCAGTGGATGTCATTTGGGCGCTCAACAACCCTTTTGGCTTTTGGAGAAGGCGTCTTAGCGTCATTGACTTTTTATTTGAGCTCTTGATTACGGTTTCTGGTGGTACCTTTGGAGCAGGTCTTAAGCTGCAAATGGGTTGGGGAGATGCCAAGGAAGTTATTAATGACATCTTAGAGGGATTTTAAAATCAAGCCGCTGTGGGAGGCTGCTCTGGGTAGGTAGTGGAGCAATGCAAAGTTGCAACTGACTGTACAAGGTGAGCGTTGGGTGCAGGTGATGAAGGGGAGCACTGCTCTGTCACCAATAGTATACACTGTCCTAACCTCATATGGTGGAGGAACGTTAACTTTGAGACGCACTAAAATAGAAAGTTTCAAAGTGTGAACAGGCACAAAAGGGTCCATGGGAATCTTTGTGGACTCCTCCTGCTGGCCTACAGTTAGAAGATCCTCAAAGGTTAAGACTTTTGGTTTAATCACTACTCCTTGAGTAGTCTCAACTTTATGGAAATCTGAAACATCTAATAAAGCCTCTTTTATGTCATGAACATTCCAGAAGTGGCGTTTTACTGAGATAATATGCTTTGCTAAGGAAGGGTGAGAAGCTAAGCCAGTTAGAATGGCAGAAACAGCTTCCTTGAGAGTTATCATTTTGGAGGTTAACAACGTCTGGGCTGCTATATAAAACCTCTCAGCAAAGGTAACTAGTTCTCCTTCATACATGTTAAGGCGCATAAAGGTCTGTTTTTTCTGCTTAAACTCTTCTTTGAGCCAATTAATCAATAAGCTCTTCCATAACCTCTTCCTGAGTAATCAGAGTATCCATATGAGAAACCTTCATCTCTTGGGCCATGTAACTTAAGCAAGGAAAATGTGCTTGGGTTTCTGATGGCTGGCCATGCCTTCCATGGAAGATTCATAGACATATAAATGAAGCAATGCTACCCTCACTTGGGTTAAATTTGTCTCTAAAGGGGAGTTTAAAGGGGACAGAAGGAGTGGCCCCATGAGGAGCTGAAGAGGGAAGCTATTCAAGTTTTTAAGGAGTGACAGAGCGTTAGCTAGTTGTTGTTTTAAAGCAGCTATCCTTAGTTCAAGTTCAGTGGAGAGGGTAGGAGGGTTATTTACCTGAACGTCCTCCATTTTTATTAGAAGATTGTGGTGTACAGATCCCTCTGTAGTGAGCACCACTTGTTGAAATCCTATCACTTTTATATGCTCACTGGTGCTGTTGCACAAGAATTCAACAACCAAGAAGTTACAGGAGTGTTAAAACTCTCAACAGCTGTTTTAAAATTTAAATGGGAGAATATATATCACAAACAATTTTTTTACTAATTTTATTATTTCAAAAATTAGGTTAAAAGGATGAACCTTTTTTTAAATTGGAACCCCCTAGTATTTATGCTACTTGAGGGCTAATAGTGATATATGCAAGGATTAAGTTAGCCAGAGGGTGGTTCAATTTAAGTAAATGATGATGGCCTATTAGAGCTTTTGAAAATCTCTTCACCTCAACTTGAATTGATTTCAAATGACTGGTTGATGGCAGATAAGATAAATTCATATGGTAATAATTTGATATATTCATTAAAATAAAGCATCTTGAATATATTTTTACCTTGGCTGATTACCTGATGTTCTAGTTGGTGATTGGTGGATAAAATACCTTCATCCCCCCAGAACCCTTTTCAGGTCTATAAAACAAGGTTGTTTTTGCTTGAGAAAGTTGAACTAATTTCAAGGTAGGGTGTGGGGGAATTCCACATCAGTACACCTATTCTTCTGGGGTTTTGTAGTAATCTCATCAACTTGATTCAAGCTTTTCATCTGAACACAACAAGTAAAATCATTACTCCAATTGAACTGATTCCAGTGAGGACAAGACTGGAACTTTAACTAAATTTTGGACTATTCTCCACCAAGACATTCTTTAATTAACCAGATGTCTAATTGTCTAACACACATCAGCATAACTGTTCAAAAAATTGTTTTATTTTAAAGCACATATATTATCCAGTTTAGTGATTCAATAGTATTACTCCTCACAAATAAAGATGTGTGGCATCTCTCCTTTTTTGGTTTGGGCACCACTAGTGCTAAAAAATGTAGGATTACTTTTCAGAGGCTAAATATTACTAGAACCAGTTTTATAATGCTCATATATCACATTATGTATCATAATAGTCACTCTTAATAGATAATTAATCTAGGCAAATTTTATTATAATGATGGATAAAAAATTCCTCAAGTGCACATCAGGTAAACACCTATATATATTATGATTATGTAGAAATAGAGTCTTTATTTACCAGATTATTATTAAAATTAATGTAAACATGTTACATATGTATAAGTAAATTACTAATTTTTGATATATTACACAAGATGGGGAAAAGATAAAAATTTAAGGTAGTCTTTCAAAAACCAATCATAGCCAATGATCATAGATGCTTTTTGATTTATTTAAGGTAAGCCAATCAGGGGACAGACATTACTGAAACATCATAGATACTCCTTGTTATTAAAAACCATGACAAATCCTTAAAATAACACTTTCTTTTTGCACTTGTAGTTTAAAATTTTTTAATGTATAAACTATGTATAATATTATAAAATCTTGATATATTAAAAGTATTATGTTGTATATGATATTAAGATACTTTGACCCTAGCATTTAAGTTTATGCTCAAAGCTATAACTAAAATTTAATATGTAATAATCTCAAATTTGAATAAACTAAAGTAAAAAATAGTTTATCTATTTAGTATCCCATTGGATATAACTGATAAAATTTAAATATGTTAGATATAAATACACATATAAATTTTCTATCAGTAAACTCTATAAAATATTTTTAATTTGTAAAACAATGAGTAAATCTTTGCCTTGAATATTTACTAAAAGTTTAATAAATACACTCCATAATATAAAATATATCTTGTTCTATCTAATTTCTATGTTTATCAAAATTTGTAAATCTGCTTATTACCTTATGAATAATCTGTCCGCTAAAAATCTCTTAGCCATGGCTGCATAGTAAATATGCATGTGAACTTGCAGTTACTTTTTACCTATCTCAAAATAAGTAAAGATAAAGTCTCATTATTTAAGTACTCAATAATAAATTTTAAATCTGTGTAAATAGTACAGTATGTCACTAATATTTATATTATTGTATAAAGTTAGATAAACTTAAGCATTTAAGTTTTGCCAGGGTTTTAGAACTTAAAATTGCGTAAGATCTTTCTTTTTAGTAAAATTAGTATATCAAGTAGGTTCTTAAAATAACTTGAATTTTTTTATCCTATTTTATATAAGCTTTTTAGATTTGGCAGCCTATGTTATGATTTTACTATTCCTTATTATATGATTAAGGTATAAACCTGATAGTTGAGTATAACATGGCTATTAGTTGATAGAATATATGTTATCAGATAAAATCATGGGCCAATTGGTAATTAGTCAAAGTGTATAACTAATAGGTTAACACATGTAATATTGTAGCATTATAATCCTTTGAACCTAAAACCATTTACCTTTTTATACTTTAAAGTATACTCTAATATAAGTTATAATAATATTCTTCAATTAGCCCAACTAGTATATAGCTTAAAACAACTTGACCTTAGTATAAGTATTCCTTGTGACTTTATTGAAATATAAAACCTAAATATTTTTAAAGTATAAATAGAAGAAAGCAAAACAAACTTGTGAATATATTTTAAGTTGGCAAAGGAAGTTTTAAACTAAAGAGATCTATAGAATCAAACCATATTGTAATAGTACTATCAATATGAAAATATAAAGTTGTCCAAGAAACAGGCTAAACTTGTGATACATTACTCATGTTAGAGTTTTTTAAACCCCTGTTTTTAACTAGATATCATCTAGTTAAGTGTTATTGTTGAATACAATCAGTATATATAATTCAAATCACTTTTATTAGTACCTCAGTATTACTAATACCTATTCTAGTACTGATATTTTAGCTTATGCTAGGTTAGTTTAGACTAAATAATCAGATGCCTTAAATTTTAGTTTTAGAGGATAAGTTGGAAAAAGTTTCAGCTAAAGCAGTTAGGATATAATAATGTAGAAGCCTGAGTTATACAAAATTTCTGATCAAATAAACCTGTAGCTTGGATCATATAATTGCAGATTAAATGTATATTGTTAGGGAGTAAGACTTGATAAGCCCTTGAAAAATATATAGGTAAAGTAACTATGCTTTTAAATCCTTTACTTTAAAAATCAAGGAAGAGAGAGAAAAGTATTGTACAACACTACCAAAAATTTATTTTCTCACAAATTAAGTAGGCCAGGTGCAAGTACAAGACCCTTACTTTTGAAAAGTACACTGAAAGTGACCAAGTGGTATTAGTTCAGAAAGTAGTTTCAAAATAGATCTTGGTGTGGTGAACCTTAGTGGCACCACCAGGTGATCCAATGAGGCAGGATTGCAGCAAAACTTACCACTCATGATTCAACATGTGGTCCCGGTATGGCAGATTGAAGTAATCAACTTCCTCGGAGGCAGGATGAGTGTGCTGCTTGGAATTGCGGTGGAGACAGCGCTCACAATACCAAGGGCTGGGGAGTTCCTCCTTAGACAAGATACCAACACATAGGCCATGAAACCACTGTTCACAGCTATCACAGGATACCATCATGGTGCCAAGATCCTGGGAAAATTCAGGACAGAAACAATTGATAGCAGATGGAGCATGCTCATCATAGCCTCGTAAAAGATTCTGTGGTGGCCTTGAATCCTCAGAAAATTCAGGTTTGCTTTCATCATGAGGAGTTAACCTGAGCACCACCTTGGGAGTAGCTTCCTTGGGTGAGGGCATCTTAAATTTAAGTGTGATCTTCGGTCGGCTACCACAGGCTTCGTTTGACCAATCATGGTTGCCATTAGGGAAATCAGGTTGGGTATCAGGAGAGGGAAAACTAAGTGCCTCGTTGGAACTGGTAGAACGTTCATTGGTACAAACTGGGCTGGTTAATTTAAGTATCTTTGTGTGCTTCCTTGGTGGGTCAAAGCCTGGCTGAGTCTGCTTGTTTGACTTAGAGAAGGGCACTTTAACATTAAGTTGTCTGTTATGCACAATATGAGGTTTGGAAAGAAGCTTGGGCTTTTTCAAATGCTTGCTCAATCCCTTAGGTTCAATTCTACATTTGGGTATTTCCAACTGATCGTGCTCCCTTTTAGGAAGCTTGATTTTGATGAGTGTAGCCGGGGAGGCAACAGGACTAGCAATCTTGGTAACCATGTGCACCATGTGCTTTGCTATTGGCTCAGATTGGCTAATCCAGGAAGGGGGTGGGGCCTGGCCCAGTTGGCCTTGCTCTTCGGGTAGCAACGGTTGTGGCGCTGTCATAAATTTGGGCAAAAAGGATGACAGTACTGTGTTATAAAACAGTGGCATGATAGGGGTCTGATATGGTGTGATAATATGATTGACAGTGGCCTTATTTCCAGAAGGAGGTTCAGGGACAAGGTTACTTGTTTCAAACACCTCTTCTCCTGAAAATAAATCTGGTATATGGTCCTTGAGCGCTAAGCAAGAAGATCTATACAGCTCATCATGTTCAGCATACAAAGGAAGGGAACTTTTATCTGATTCAAATTGCAGTTGCTCTCGTCTACGTTTAAGAAGAGAGCACCAAATTTGTGAATCATCTTCCATCGGTGTATTAATTTTAACCACAGCAGCTGCTTCAGTATCTGGTACCTTACATACTGGGCTATTTTCACCTAAGCTTGTTTCTTCACATACTGAGACTGTAGAACGTAGAAATTGAGCTCTGGTTAATTTTTCAGCTGCGCCATCGGATATTATTGGCCTAGACATTTTTTCAACTAGAATATCCTGAGGAGTCTGAGCCGGAAAAAGCAAAGAGTCAGACAACGGATCAATCGCTTCCTCATCTAAGCTCTCAGAAGGGCTAGTAATCTCAGCTAAATCGTAATCCTCTGGCACATCAGTATATTCATAAATAACAGGCTCTTCGATGCAAGCTGTAAGTTCTAAAAATTAAAATAAAATTCATTAAAAGTTGAACTATAATCCTCGATAAAGCAAAACCCCAAGTAAAAGTAAAAAGGAGTAATAAGTCGCTCTATAACATTAAAAGACCCCTACAACTCAAGAACCCTAATCCGATGCACCAAAAAAGCACGGATACCTTGGGTCGAGGGCATAACGCTTGGTAAATCAACAGTATCCTGGGCAAAGGCCAGCAGTTCATCAAAACCGACTTGGTATTCTTCAAGGGATTGAGCAACATCTAGCGCATTGGCCATTGTCCTCCCCGCCAGCTCAGCATTCCGTTTGGATGCACGAGCCAGAGAACCAAGGTAGAGCTGGGCTAGAAAAGCTAGCGTCGAAACTGCACTCTCAGTAGCAGCGCCCGTTTCAGACCCAAGCCTCAACTGTTGTTGTTGCAGTAGTTTTATAACTGCTCGGCGCATTGCTTCCTTGTAAGAGCTATCTATCATTTTTCCTACTAAAACTTTAATTTTGCCGCGGGTAAAGTCAAATTATGAAGTTATTCTAAACTGGAAAGTTTCTTTAAGTCTCAAATGCTAAACCTAAAATAGCAGCATGTTGCAGAGTGAAGCAAGTTTGCAAACTATCAGATGCATACTCGCTTATTTTTGCTTTTTAAGAATGAGCGGTAAACAAACTACTACCCTCACAATCGATATAAAAAATATTATTTAGCTTCGACGCCTCAAAACTCAATTCAAGCCTTCAAAATCTACTTTTAAACAAATAGAAAACATTTTAAACCAAATTACCTAAGATGTGCTTTCTCTTGTCGTTCAAATAAAAGAACAATTTTTAAATTACTCAAAAATAGAGTGGGGGCAAAAATAACTGGCGTAGTTAGATAAAAGATATACAATACAAAGCGACAATCTAGCTAAAAAAGATAAAATGCCACCATTCAATTAGCCGGTTATTTAATAGGGTTTCTCTGAATTGTGGTCCGAAGGTATGCAACTAAGCTCTTGTCCAACCTTCGTTCAACCCTTGCAGCCTGTAACTAGCCCACCTTTTTATTTGGATTCGAATAGGAGTGTTGGAGGAAGAAAGAGCGATACTCTTTTCCAACGTGGGCATATATATAAGTTGAGTAAATACATTTTAATTTGCTAGAGCTATTCTCCGTAGCCAATAAACGTAGTAGTATGGTGATTTATCCATATATGTCATTCTCTAGTCTATAACCGGACTGGATCTGATCCGCATAGGCAAAAAGGTTTAACTGAAAATACGTCCAGCGTCAAGTTCAATTACTAGTTATTTTGAGTCTTTTTTAACCATATGATTAACAGACAACGCTTTATCAAAGCGACATCTTATATCATTTTTACTCACAATTCATAAAATATTGATTACTATTGTTCGAGTTCGAGCTAAATTGATATAGACTGAGCTCTACATCGAAGCGGCATCTACCACCACCTCTCATTTAAGCCAATCAAAATCACCAAAGGTATTTTAGTTTGGGTGCAGAAAATAGATTGTGTTTCAAAATTGAACGGCAACCGATTGAAGCTGCTGAGCTTTCAGTATTTATTTATTTTTAAATTTTATTCGAGGTGGGCCGACCTGGGGATGATACCGCACCGATTGAGGGGAAATCGAATGAATGGGAAAGGAGGATAAAATCTGGAAAACCTCCATGCGTGGCGTATGATAGGCCAGGAACTCCATGGACTGCCTTTGCTATTTGCTATCTCAGTTCGGGGCATTGGTGCATAATGCCAACACAGTCATAGTCGTCCCCTACCCAAAGTTCCTCTACCGGAATCGAACTCGGGAAGGCAGCAGTAGAGGTTTCTATTCTACCACTGGGGTATCCTCCCCTTCAGTATTTATTTATTATTACAAGTATAGTAATATATATATATATAAAAATCATTTTAATTGTGTGGGTATATATATGACACAAAATCTCCTATATAGATTTTCTTCTTTTAAAAAAAGATTCAGCAGTAGCAGGAACCACCCTGCATGAAAACCACCCAAATCTTCCTTTTTAACTCCATATCATCAATTAATTGATTAATGATAAGAGGGGACAGAGGAAATTATGTTCGTCCTAGCCAGAACAGGTTTTGAACCTGTTACAGCATTTTTACCCCACCTTAGCTTTGGTTACAGGTGGTGCAACTACACCCGGTAAATCTCCTATATAGATGACCCAAAAATAATGAAACTTAGCACAGTTATTTTATGAATTAGGAGAACCACCGTAGGAAGATTTTTTTAAAATTATTATAGGTTAAATAAAATTTATATATATGACTAGCTATTTACCCATGCTTCTCTACGGTGTATAAAATTAAAAATTTTCAATCTATTAATTTAGATTTTATATTATAGACAAACAAAACCACTCAGCCAAATCTAATTGCTCAATCGAATCAACCAAAAACCACTTAGGCAAACCTAACTGAAATTATCAAAACAACCAATAACTAATCACCCCTCAAAGCTAAACTGTGTCCTATCGATTCAAACAAAAGCCATCAACCACTCGGCCAAACAAAAAAAACCTATCGAATCAATCAAATAACACCAACCTGCTACCCGAAACATCTCTATATTTAAAATCTTGTGTATGACATGTCTTCCAAACTACTAATCAACTTCTATTTAACTTGCCAAAAGTATTTTATTAAATAGGTGAACCAAATTAGGCAGGTTTTTAAAATTTATAAACCTAACATCCATACCCATGCTTCGCTACAGTATTTAAAGTTTATCAGATGATAAGCTCATACTGGCATAGCCTATAGGCTGTGCCAACGCTAATCTAGAGCCACTCGAACTAACAGCTTCGCTGTTGCCCTCGTGGCTAGAGCTGATTATCCTAACTACTTAATCTACTTAAACTCTGATACTAATTTTTGTTGAGTTTCAGGTGAGCAATTAGTTATTTATTAGATAATATTTACCAATTCTCACCCACTCACTCAAATAGATTGACCCTATCATACTCAATAGTTTCAGATTCGATCTTATTTGCCAATTTTCACCCATTCACCCAAATAGATTAAACTTATCTGACTCGATTAGCTTCAGGTGAGCAATTTGGTGAATTATTCAATGATATTTGTCAATTCTTACCCACTCGCCCAAACAGATTGAACCCATCAGGCTCGATAATTTCAGATTCGATAAGATTCACCAATTCTCACCCACTCACCCAAATAGATTGAACCTATCAGACTCGAAGGTTTCAGATGTCAGTCAGTACGTCAGTGAATGTGTTTTATTGTAGATTAGCATTCATTACCCGTGCTTTGCTATGGTGTCTATAGAATTCAGACATTCAAATTTATAATTTACTTTTAAATTATAGATAATCAATAACCACTCAGCCAAATCTAATTGCTCAATCGAATCAACCAAAAACCACTTAGGCAAACCTAACTGAAATTATCAAAACAACCAATAACTAATCACCCCCAAAGCTAAACTGTGTCCTATCGATTCAAACAAAAGCCATCAACCACTCGGCCAAACAAAAAAATCTATCGAATCAAATAACACCAAAGTGCTACCCGAAACATCTCTATATTTAAAATCATTGTGTGTGACATGTCTTCCAAACTACTAATCAACTTCTACTTAACTTGCCAAAAGTATTTTATTAATTTGGGGAACAAAATTAGGCAGGTTTTTAAAATTATATAAACCTAACATCCAATACCCGTGCTTTGCTATGTATTTAAAATTTATCATATGATAAGCTCATACTGGCATAGCCTATAGGCTGTGCCAACGCTAATCTCGAGCCACTCGGACTAACAGCTTCGCTGTTGCCCTCGTGGCTGGTGAGCTGATTATTCTAAACTAGCGGAGTTACTAGTGCTTCATACGGTGTCTATAGAATTTCAGGTGATTCGAATTGATTAATTTAGATTTTATATATAGTTAAGCAATAACTACTCGGCTAAATCTAATTGCTCAATCGAAGCAACCAAAAAGACCAACCACTCAGCTAAAACTAACTGAACTTATCAAATCAATCAATAACTAATCACCTCCAAAGCTAAACTGTATCCTATCGATTCGACCAAAAACCATCAACCACTCGGCCAAATAAAATAAACTTATCAAATCAATCAGATTTTAAATTATTTTAGCTTTTATATTGGTAGATAGCTATCAATAAATTCAGAAACAATTAAACCTATTAAATTCCAACCTCCAACCACTTAGCTAAAATCTATTAAGTCTGCCAAATTAATTAAACCATCAATCTCTTATCTGAAACTATTGAGCCTATCGAATCAACCAAAAAATAAACCACCACTCAGCAAAAACAATTATTGAACTTACAAAACAGCCAAAAACTACCAACTAAATATCAAAGCCTATGAAACTATTGAATTGAATGAATATGAAAATACACAGCCAAATTGCTATATAATTACCATTAGAAATATACGTTCTAGATCTTATATAGAACTGATGTTTAAATTTACATGACATATTAGCATTCCGTTCCCAAACTTTATAGAATACTTGTGCCAAGTTTGGTGATTTTTGGTTATTTGCTCGAGATAATGCATCTATATAAACAAATTAACATACTGATCCTTTTGTAAATAAAATTTAAGGTTAATTCTTGTTGATACCCAGTTTAACAGATTTGTTTGTGGGCTTAAAGTTCATCTGATAATCTCATAATTTTATATTTGTAGATGGTTATCGATAAAATTAAGTAATCATATTATACTGAATCAATATAAATTTACCAACCATTCAACCATACCCAATTAAACCTATCGAATTAACTAAACCACTAAACCACTTAGCTAAAACCAATAGATTAAAAATCAACCAATCACCAACCGTTTCGTAAACCAAAACTAAATGTATCGAAACAACCAAAATCACAACTACTTACCAAAACCAATCAACTTTATTAAATCAACCAATCACTAACTTTATTTAAACCGTTAAGCTTATTAATCAACACAAACCCACCAACCGCTCGACAAAACCATTTAAACTACCGAATCAACCGAATATCAAACTTCTCGGCCGTAACAATATACCGATTTCCAATAAAAACATATAAAATTTTCACTTGTTACATATAAAACTTTTTATTTTACTATGAATATTAAAAATCGGGCTTCAAGGTGCACACGGACCCCCTCCCGTCCACCTATAGCCAAATTTTCAGAGCTCTACATGCTCTAGTTTTGGCTGGGCATAGCGCACACACACATACACATTTGCTTTTATATATAGATTACGCCAAGATTCGAACAACTGACCTTTTATAGAGTTGAAGTTTAGAGCCAAAAGCTGAGCCGATTATGCTAGAGGAGGTATTTTTAAAATCAATTGGACTCTTGATTCAAAGTTTTGATTTAGATAAACTTGTAAATACCCGAATGACCACTAACCACTTAAAACCATTTAAAATATCAAATCAGCTGAATATCAAACTTTTTTTTTTTTTTTTTTTTTTTTTTTTTTTTTTTTTGTGTGTGTGTGTGTGTGTGTGTGTGTGTGTGTGTGTGTGTGTGTGTGTGTGTGTGTGCTGTAACAATATAGCGAATACCATCGAAGTATATATAGTATTTTCACTTGTTACATATAAGCCTTTTTATTTTACTATATTTTTCCCATGTTTTAATAGTTATTCTGCTATTCGGGGCGGAGACAAATCCAACAAAGCAAAGATCATAAAAATCGGTCCAGCCGTTCTTGAGTTATAATTGGTGTAACTAACACGACTTTGTTTTATATATATAGATAGATATAGAAGATTTACTTAATTACTTAAATCTCTGATTTTTGTTTAGTTTCGGGTGAGCAATTTGGTGAATTATTTTGATAATATTCGCCAATTCTTACCTACTCGCTCAAATAAATTGAACCCATCAAACTCGATTAGTTTCAGTTAGCAATTTGGTGAATTATGAGATAATATTTACCAATTCTCACCCACTCACCCAAATAGATTGACCTATCAGACTCGAAGGTTTCAGATATCAGTCAGTATGTCAGTCTGTGAATGTATTTTATTAAATAGATGCATGAGAACCTGAATTGTTTAACCCTTATCTATGTATATAAAAGAGAAATACCACTGAATGACTGACTCATCACAAAATCTCCAAAAATATTGACCTAGAAACTTGAAATTTGGTAGTTTGGCTCTTTATGTGATGTAGGTGAGCACTAAGATAGGATTTTTGAACATTCAAAGTAAAATAAAAAGTTTTATATATGACAAGTGAATATCCTATATTTTTTGATGTTATTTGCTATATTGTTATGGCTGAGAGTTTAATATTCAGTTGGTTTGATAGTTATAGTTATAAAACTTACCCCATAAATTTTAATAGCTTATAAAAGAGGTATTGAAGCTCTGAACAGAACTGTCAAGAGAGTTTTTGTAACTCTCTTGTTCCAAGAGAGGTGGTGCAGAATAAACAGCTACACTGCCAGGGAACTAGTCATTAGAAAGATTGAAAACAGGGCAATGCAGAGGGTGCTGGAGCAAAGGGGACCCAAGGCAAGGGTGTACAACATAGTATATAGAATTAGATAGCTAATAAACAATAAAACTTGGCTGGATCACAGAGGGAAGTCCATAACCAAGTGGAGATCTGTGCTGGGGAGCTTGGGTGCCTCAATCTGGAGGTGACCAGGGTAGCCCAGTGATGCACCTGATATGGTAGATACTTTAGTTAATATAAAGTGACTAATATTGTTAGAGACCTCTTTGAGGAGGTCCACACACAGGTTAACTAAAAGAACCATACTCAAAATATGTAAAACTAACTTATGATTTTTATTAGGAATTCAATCAACAAGGAAAGTTGTCCTTGTGAAATATACTTTAAACAATAGGTGAGTTGTCAATTATGGAAAATGGTGATAAGCCTAAGTGAACTAATAAATGTGCCCTATCATTAGCCAGGGTGCTGTAACTTTAATTGACTGAACTCAAGTTATTGATTGCAGGGAAAGCCATCCCAATTTGGCAATATTGAAGATTGAACATGTTTCAAAGCCCCAATCTCTGAGCAACCAAATTGAAATTTCATCATTAATAAGATACCTGGTGCATTTTACTACCCTTGCTGTAATGCAGGGCTGAGCATCATGCACATCCCCTGGACTATCCTGGGCATATCTTACCTGCACCTAGCATTGGTCCGAGGTATGTTTTAAGCCAGAGAGGTCTTGCAGCTTGACCTTTTTGGACTTCTGACGTCCAACCTTATTTTTACACTTGGTTCTCTCAAAATATATCATATAGCTATGACAAGAGCACTCCAGGATATTAAAGACTTCAACAGCCATATGGGTGATGTTACAGTGCTTTAGCTGGTAACTTCAGATAAACATTACCCAATGTTTCACAAGGGACATATGCAGATGAAACTAAGGCCTGTCAAAGTCATCCACTTTATGGTATAATGTCAAAATACTGTCCTTAAGAGTTAACATGTGTGTCCACCTTCAACATGATCTGAGAGCAGAGGAGTTTTCTAAATTATTACTTGATATTGAAAATGGAAGGATTTTAGAAGAAGAGGATGAAAAACAAATATTCTAAATAATCTTTTCTTCATTGTAAGAGATATAACATGTCTGACAATAAGATCTATTGGAGTAATATTTAACATAGTAGTGTGGATTGTACATCATAGCTCAAAAAAAGAGCTATTCTTACTCTAACCAATGATTCAGCCAATTCTATCAATAACCTTCTACTAGAGAAGCTACCTAATGAACTCATTAAGTATGAATCTATTGACTCAGTAGTGGAGGTAGAAGATGCAGTCCATTATCCTGTAGATTTTTTGCACATACTCAATCAACCATAAATCTTACCACATTTCCTCTACCTTAAGGTTGGTGCTCAAATTATACTTTTGAGCAATCTAAATTTAGTCAGACTCTGTAATGATAATAGGCTTCTGTAAAAAATCTGTACAAGCAGTAATAAAAGCCTAGATTTTCACAGGCTTCAGTCAGGGAGAAACTGTCTTCATCCCCTGAATTCTAATGATCCTATCAGATTAACATTTTGAGTTTAAACTTCTGCAATTCCTGGTTAAAGTTTATCATACTATGACAATTAACAAAGCACAGGGGACAGAGTTTAAAAAGTGGTTGGTGTAGATCTTAGCAGTAACTGTTTCTCCCATGGCCAGTTGTATGTGGTGTGCTCAAGGGTCAGTTCATCTGATAGGTTGATCATCCTCCAGCCAGAAAGGAAGACCAGGATGTTGTTTACAAAGAATTCTTGGAAAGATACTAACTGAAAATCATAGCAGTAGACTTAAATAACTGAAAATCTTTTAACTTACTTTTTGAGTTTCTTGAAATATGTAAAAGGATATATATACTTTTATATAAAAATATTTTTTGATGTGCATGAAATCACATCCAACAGCTATCTATAAATTAAAACCAATTTATTTATTTTGAATCATTTGTTTATTGACCTGAGAAACGCCTGGTAGCATCACTTTATTTGGTTAATTTAATAGTTTCAGTTGGTTTTAACTATGACTGAGTGGTTATTAGTTTTTGATTGATTTAATGGGAAATTGGTTTTAAAAGAGTAATTGGTGGAATTTTTTAGATAAATCAATGGGTTTGGCTGAGTGATTAGTGTTATCTATAATATAAGATCTAATATAATGATTTAAATCATCTGGTAAGAAGGGTGGTTAGCCTAGCAGGCTAATTTCTGCTTCCACCACAGTGCAAGTTTTGCTTGATACAAGTTCTAAACCTGTACTGGCTAGAAAAGTTCTGGGTGTAGTATATTTGTCCCAAGGCTGACCCACCTTGAATACTTTTTTCCTTTTTTAAATCATCTGGTAAACTATAAACACTGTAGTGAAGAACATGTATCTGAATGCTAATCAATCATTAAATATCAAAAAAATCTGTTTTGAGGTGAGTCAACCTTAGATATATAGTATGAAATCATTGTCAAAATGTCTGCTTTCTATATAAAAATTCAGTATCACTTACTCAACAATAATATCTCAAACTACAAATAGCTTCAAACTTGAATATCTCATATTTGTAATATGGTAGGTAGTGCCAGTTATCAATATAGAAGACCAGAATTCATATGGTTTTAATGGGAATTGGTATATCACTCTAGCTAGTAGTTTGGTATTATTCAGTTGATTTGATAGGTTCATTGGTTTAGCTAAGCAGTTTGGTGGTTATTTGGTTGATTTAACAGATTCAACTTCCTAAACTTATTGATGGTCATCTAAAATATAAAAGCTAAAACAATCAATTTGATCATCTGGTAAACTATAATTCCAAATAATGCTAGAGAAATTGGCTAGCATAGTATAGAAGTATATATTTAACTTAAGGTGTTTGCTAAGAAAAAGTGAGCAGTATATATATTAGAGTTTATCTGCAGCTTCACTTGCATAAAGAAAATTATTATATATTCTATTGAAAGTCTATCTTCATGGTTATATAAGTTTTATAAAATTCAAATAAGTAAAATCTAATAGACAATGAGATAGTTAAAGATATTTACAAATGTAATAATGATTTTAATAACTGTATATAAATTTTAAAATTTAGTTCTAGTTTTATATTATTGCTTAAGATATTAGCTATAGTTTCACTAGATGTCTCTGAGAGTGGACAAAAAAGAGGCAAAGTTCTAGAAAAATATGATATTTTTCACTAAATATTGAAATGAATGTTTTTATATATTAAAAAAGTATTTGTGAAATGTGTTCAATAATTAAAGAATAAAAATGGTGCATTTTATCAGTTGTCCAATATATTTTATAACAGGGTATTTACATATAGCATGTAGCAAGTAAAAGTAAGATACTTGAACATAGTATACAATAATAACAATAACTTTTGAAAGTAATATACAATAAAAACATATTTAGCATAGTAATAACAATATTTATTAAATGTAAGTGGTATATTTTTAAGATGACATAATTTTTTATAAAATAAAATCTATTTTTTTAGTACTAGAATAGAATCTATTTTATATTCAATATATTCTACAGTTCTGTAATTCATCTTAATATGCATTCATTGGATAACTAATATTACATTTCCAAATGATCAAAGTTAAATGATAGTTTAAAAAGCTTTTCACTCAAAGTTTATGCTCTCAATAATATAACATAAGTTATATCAACTTGCTCAATTCACTAATGTCAACAATAAATTATTCAGAGTTACTACTTGAGATCTGTGAATACTGATCTTATATCCAAGTATAACAGGAAACTGCTTATGTATACAACTGCTTCTAGACTATTTAGAAAAATATAATAGCTACAATAGAGACTGAGCTTCTATATTTAGTCAGACTAGTAAAATTTTATTTGACTGAGAATGCATAATGTCATACATTAACTATAAGCTTTATATTCAATAGAAGGATCATAAATTATATCAGTAATTGTGCCAACTGAACCATTCATGAGACCCTTGGCCATCTAAAGATTTAATCTTAAATGATTATGGCTCATTTACATAGGTGTATTTCAGTAGACAATCATTAAGCCCCATCAATAGATGCAGCAAGGGCTTCTGGCAGTTATTATAGTTTTAATTAAGGCAATTAGTTGTTCATTTACTTGTAACTTTTCATAATTATATTTATCATTATCTGTATTTTTTGCCACATACACACTGCATTTTCAGAAGACTTATCTCCAGTATTATTGACAAAAATTGAGAAGATAGCAGTTAATGATCAAGCTTAGTAATACTTTTCTTAAAAGCTACTAAGAGTTTTTCATAATGAACAGTGGCCTCCTCCCTTTATCTCATTATCTGTTTTTTTAAAAAACCTTTTTGAACTGTAAATATAATATACTTGACTGAATAGTTTAACGTTTATTCTAATAGTTTAAAGGCTATAATTACATACTGGATGAAGTTGTAACCAATCAATTAATAGTAATTGCAAAGCCCTCTTAATGGCAGGTTGGCAAATTGTGATTTAGTGTCTCAGAGACTTTGATCAATTTTAAACATAAGTTTAATCCAGGCACACTGGCTTCATCTATAAATATGTGCAAAATGTACATATAAAGTTTGGTGGAGATTGGATAAGGTTTTTTGGTCTTAGTACACAATCATTTAAAGGTTTTAATCTAGAGGAACTAAATGATTTTTAGCTTTTGAATGGACCAATATTCATAATAATGAAATTATGCACCCTTGAATATGTACAAAGTGTACATGTAAAGTTTGGTGAAAATTTGCTTAGTAATTTTGGACAAATATGTATTAAAAAGTGCAAGTGTTGGATAGATAGTCTTTGCTTCACTTTGTCCCAATGAATATTTAACTTAAAATCAACCAAACTTCACAAAAATGGTGTATTTTACTTAGAATTGACCAATCTTTACAAAAATGAAAATATGCAACTTTAAATATGTACAGATTGTATATTTAGTTTGATGAAGATTGGATGAGTAATTTCTGAGGAGTATGTATCACAAAAAACTGCAAAGTGGCTGATAGAGGGCTTCACTCCAATTTGCCTCAATTATCATTATTCAAAATTTTTTGAACAACTAATTATAGTATGTATTAAATTTGTATAAAAACTCTCAATCCATTATAAGAAAAAGATTCTAAATAAAACTCTCTTATTTAATTTTTTAGTAACTTTAATAGTGTATGATATACTATACTAAAATATTTTTCAAAATGTAATTCACTATCCATGATAACTATATAAAGTCATTTTAGTGTGCTTTATATTATGAGATTATAATCATACAGAGAAAATATGATAGTTATAGAACTTAACTACTGCTGTTGGCAGTTATATAGAATTTTATTTATTTTGGATACAAAAAGTAAATAAATAAAGTAAAACCAGAACTTTTTTGCACATACCATTTTTTATTATTTATCTTATAGACAGGTTATTTTATACAATTGAGATCTATATGACACTGCTAAATTTTAATTTCTAAAAATTACAATCACCCAGAAATTCAATTTATCAAATCTAACAAACAATGGTGGTAAATTCCACTGAACGCTCCTTTGATGCATCAGATTTACCTAAAAACAATCACAAATCACAAAACCCTAAGTTGCCAACTTGTGCGTCAACTCATATGACCTGCTCTAAAACTGCACTGCAAAAGCAGATGCAAATCAATTTTTAAAGACTCAAGGTGGACATAAATGATACCACCACTTTACAACCTACCCAAGTCAACTCTGTGTTGACTGAGGGTCAACCAACTAGTGTGCCCCACCTTGGAGGCGTATCTAATGATTTAACTATGGTGCAGGGAGTATTGCAGCTCCCAAAACTGCGCAGGGGGTTGAAATGGCTTTGCCAACCACCTCCCCTTCAAAAATCAACCTGGGCGCCCAAACTAAATTTGTCATTGATTATTGAGTCAGTTGGCCATCATTTTTATACTTCAAAAATAAATCAAAGTGGCCAAACTGAAACTACAGTAATGAGTGAGTTAGTTGGCTGTCATTTTAATGGTTTGGAAGGCAACCAATGCGCCTCAATTGAATCAACAGTAAGTGGCAAATCAGTTAGCTGAGACTTTTATCAAAAACAAAATTAAACTAAAAATATAACTGAAACTAGCCAAATAGCCAATCAACCAGATGAAAAATCCCTAACAGTATCTGCTGATGGTTGGATGAAGGCTGGAGTAATAGATTGGTTTGATGATGAGCCAGAAACACCCAATTAATTGTCAGAGAATAATACCAAACCAGGTATGCCTAACCAACTTGCCAAAATTCAAATACCAATGGGGAAGGCCCATCAGGGACCAGCGCATAAATTTAAAGGAATGCCAGCGCCTCCATCTGGGGCTCCCCTCATGGGAAATCTGCTTAATTAAATTTAAATTTAAATGTAAACAGAAATAAACAAGTGAAGGATGTCTCAGGTGCATGGTAGAAAAAGCTAGTGCCTGCACCACCCACAATTGACCCTTGTGAATCTGCTTTTGTGACTGAAGTGAGGAAGAAATGGGAAGAAAGTCACTCACAATGAGCACTCCCAAGGTCCATTCTTGCCCATGCAGTTAGAGTCTACTGTGGGCATAATCCTGTTGAGTTCTTTACAAGAGATTATTTTAGCTATTTAGAAGCAATAGAAAGAGCCTTTCCAGTGAACGCCACCATTCATGAAGTAGTGGAAAGCCACTATATTGATGTAGGGTTTGCAACTGCAGCAGATTCAGACCATGCATTCTCAGTTACAATTAAAATTTCACATGGCTCTCTTCAGGTATTGAGAACTAGATCTAACTTAGAGAAAATTTCCTGGGTAACTTTCTCAAATCTGCCAACTATAGTGGACCCAGAATCTCTAAAGCTTGTGCTTCATTGGGATTGATGGAATATGGGTCAGTTCTATTAGTAGACCTGTGCGCACCAGCCTACTATGCCCCAACCCAGAGGGCTCATATTGCTAGAGCACTATTTATCCCTAACCCAATGGTGGCCCGCAACATGGAGGTGATCCCACGTGTTGCAGTCACTGGGTCATGTTCAGAAATCTTCTTTGTTGGCCCAGACCAGGCATGACCATGTTGCTCATGGTGTAATGCTTTGGGCCACCTATATAATAGTTGTAAAGCTCGTAGCAAGCTCTCTCATCTAGTAGCCAAGTCCCAGTGGCAGGTAAGAAACGCTCCACACAGCAGCAACGGTGATCCCACAACCTACCCATTGGGTACAAGTACAGGATCTAACCCCTGCTGCCCTTTAGGTGGCAGTTGAGCAGGCACAGCCAGTAGCACAACTTTACTCCCTTAGTTCTAAAACCCCCTACCAGTTGGCACCCCTTCTAAGTTGCCAGACCCTTCACCAGCACAAAATAAACGCAAATATGCTTCACATAAAGCTAACCTAGAGGAAGCTAGTCCAGGGGCGGCATCTAAAACTAATTTGGTACCACAAGAAACTCAGATAGGGGAGCAGGTATGGAGTACCCCAAGTAGAGGTAGAGGCTTAAAGTCATCTGTCATGAAAATGGCAGAAGTTTGGACCAGCCTGCCAGTCAGGATGCGCGAGAACCCAAAAAGCAAGCCAGAATGCCAGGGGCATTGTCACTCATATGACGTTGTATGGAGCTGCAAATTTGGGAAGCTATAATTGTTGGTGCAGAACAATTGTGAAAAGAAACCTGGAAACAAACCAAATGGAAACAACCCCAAACACTGGGGGTCTCACTGCAGGGGATTGTACCACTGGGATAGTTTCTACAGGGTTGCCGGTGGGTGGGTTCAATACCACTGAGGAGACAAGGGGTGGATCCTTGCTTAGAAATGGTGGATGCAAGGCTACAAGATCCCCATATATTGATGGCAGATAGTCGCAATAAGGGGGTTGAATTGCCAGAAGTGTCTTTCTTGTTGAATCCAGTTGACAATGATGGAGTTATTGTAATCATCAAAACTGGTAATACCCATCCGGTGTAGGGACTGACAGGCATCAGAGTAATGCCATTGGGACTTTGGCAAGAAGGATATCAGAGAGTAAAAATTGATAGTTTGAAGCAGAAATTTATTGAAAGGAAAAAGAAAATTGACCAACAATTTTATCAATGTGATGCAACTGATTAAATAGTGTTTGATTGATGTGGTACAAGAAGGGATCAGACCCTCAAGTTTGATCTAACCAGCGAATTTTTTGGAGAAGGGGGCAGATAATCTCAATGGAATCTGACACTGAGATTTGGCGGCAGGCCAAATCACTGTCAGTTTGATCTTGAACGCCTGAACTGAGGCTCAACTGCATTTAAGTCAGTTGGCATGATGGCATCTGGCCCAACAAGCAACGGGAATTCCCCAAGGCCACCCCACATAGGGGCAGTCCCAATTGGTTAGAAACGGGTTCAGGATGCCTAACCTGCCTTGCTTAGTTGCTGGGCCAATTGTTTGGTCAAATGAGGTACATTGGATGCGACTCCTAATTTGCAGGATAGAGGTTTAAACTGTCATCGATGGTTTCCAATGATACTATCTGTAAGTTGGGGATTATCCCTGAAAATTTTGAGAGGAGGTTAGTTTCAACGATTGCACTGCTGCCTGAATCAAAACCCTAGGTGATTCTAGCCAATAATTCAATCTTTGTCCCTTTTTGACTATGTAGTTTCCAATTGTTGGGCTTAAATACCATCAGTTTTGGATTAATCAACTTCAATTCAGTGATCTCAGTGCAGATTTCCTTAATCTGGTGGACAAGTTCAGCTGAGGTGAGCGTGGGTACTGGGGGAGGAATCCAGAGAGGAGAGATGTTACCCAGCACTCATCTACCATGTGGGCAAGGTCACCCTGGGTGACAAGGGGTGCAGCCGCCCTCTTCAGAGACTTTTATTTGAAAATGGGAAGATCGTCCAATATACGCACAGGGGCTTTTCCCCTGGACTTACATTACCCTTTCCTTTTTCCAAAGGAAGGGCGCCACCGCTGGGAAACTGCCCAAGGGTCACATTTTTGTGCACTTTGGGCAATTTGATCGCCAGTACAGTTGCAACCCTTTGGGGGACGGGGAGCATTGGGGTGGGACTCATGAAACGCCTCAACTAGTTTCATGCAGTTAGCACAATCGTGGGCCTTAACCCAACTGTTATTGTAGGCCAGATAACCTTTCCAGACCACGAGGTACTTAATGGACCTTCAGGATTTGCAGGATGCTAAGATATTTTCCACCTCAGCCTCCTCTGCATTCTCGATTACAATTAGATCAGGGTCTGTGGGGACAGTCCACTTAAATGGGGACAACTGAGAAACATGGAAGACGGGGTGATGTTTCCAATGGGCTGGTAGTTTTAACCAGAAAACACCATTGCCAAGTCTTCTTCCACTAAGTGAGGACCCAAACGCTTACTTGCAAACTTTTGGGAGGGTACCTGCATTATAAAATGGTGTGTATTGAGCATAACATAGGAGCCCACCCTTATGTCATGACCAGGGAGTCACTTATGATCTGAAAACTGCTTGTAGTCATCAATAGCTTTAGTAAGGTGCTCCAACACTAAGGATTGAATGGACCTAATATATTCAGCATGATCCGTGGCAGCTTGGACCTTGGGGCACAAGTAAGGTCTGACCAAAAAGGAGGGATTATATCCAAGCATCACTTCATAAGGAGAAAACCCCATGGAAGCATGAATCCTGATGTTGCAGGTGAATTGAGCAAGGGAAGGTCATTAGCCCAGGTGTCCTGTGCAGCTGCAGCATAGCAACGCAGGTACTGTTCTAATACTTGGTTAACTCTCTCAGTTTGTCCATCAGACTGGGGATGATACACCATGGATGACATGGGGAAATTTTAAAATAGATAAAAGTTCACTCCAGAACTACACTATGAACTGTGAACACACTCACTAATGATCTCCTGCGGGAGACCAAACATTGAAAACACATGGCACATGAAGGGACAAGCTGTTTTTCCGATGTAATCGTGGAAGCACAGAGGATAAAAAGGAAAACTTGGTGAACATTCACCCACCACCATCACCGCCGTAAACACATTAGAACAGGGTAGGTCAACAATAAAATCCATGGACACCAATGTCCATGGACCCTCCGCCTGTTGCAAGGGGTGTAGGAGGCCATTTCTTCTTGATCGGTATGACTTAGCCTGTGCACATGTAACACAATCAGTGATCCAGGTCAGAACTCCCTTAGTTAAGCCTGCCCAATTGTAAGTCTGCTTGATCATATTGATGCATTTCTTATTGCCCAGATGGCCAATTGTGGGAGGGTCGTGATGCACTCGAAATACCTCAGCTCTGAAGGGAGGAAGAGCCCAAATTGCGACCTAAAATAAATGAGGCCCTCCACCAAGGGATACAGGGAGTGTTTTTGATTTTGGAGGAACAATTGCTTGAGTAACTCCACTCCTTTGGGGCATGTCATTTGGGCTGCTAAGACCTATGAAACTAGAGGGGCGTCAGGAGCAAGGGCGGCTGATGTGACAATGGGGGGAACAATTGACAATATTTGAGTGGCGGGGATCATGGTAATGAGGTCCACTTCTTGGGTCCAAGGGACAGTGGGCTGGGTTGTGGCTAAGAAAACGGGAAGTACGTAAAGTGCACCTTTTATGAATTCATATTTAAAATTGAAACTGCACAAGTCCTGATATGTGCAAGCTTGCTGGTGCGCCAATTTCTAGAGTTGGTGGAAATACAAAGGAGCTTGGTGATCCATATGCACAGTTAACTCATTCTGGGCACCCTGTAACAGATACCTCTAATGAGTCAACGCTGAGCTAAAGCTGCTAACTCCTTATTGTAGATGGCCCAGGATTGCTCTGTAAAGGAAAATTTTTGGGATAAGTAGGTGACCAGATGTTCCAAGCCATCGTGCTCCTGGAGCAGAACCACCCCCACTGCCACCAATGAGGCATCACATAAGACAATATACGGCTTAGCAGGATCCGCATGTTTTTAAGATGGAGGGAGATAAAAACACCTCTTTGATCAACTCAAATGCCTGCTGGCACTCAGGTGTCCAACAAAAAGGCACATTATTGCTCATGAGGTGGTGGAGTAGGGAAGCTATTTGGGAAAGAGCCGAGGAAAATTTCTTTAGGAAAATAATGGTGCCCAAGAAACTTCATAATTGTTTCTGGGTTGTTGGAGTTGGCCATTCACAGATAGCGTCTAACTTATTGAGGAAATGCGTAGCCATCCTTAAGGACTGAGTTCTTGATATAGGTAACTTCATCATTATAAAACTCACATTTGGAAGGCTTTACAAACAAGAACACCTTGTGCAAAGCAGCCACGACTGCTTCCAAGTCTTAAGCATGTTGTTTGGGAGTTGGGGAGTGAACCAAGATGTCATCAATATATGTGACCGCGCAAGTGAACCGGAGGTCACCCAGTACACTGTCAATCAATTTTTGAAACGTAGTGGGCGCATTCTTCAACCCAAAAGGCATTATGCAGAATTGAAAAATGCCTCACTTCACTTAGATTGCAGTTAACATTCTTGCCATTCCATCACCCAAATCTGGTTTAGGGCATTGACACGATCCAGCTTAGAAAACACACGAGATTTAGCAGTTGCTTGACTGATAGTCTGCTCCAGGGGCAGAGGGTAGGGATCATGAACCATAACTTTGTTTAAGTGTCCGTAATCCATGCAGGGATGGAGGCAACCATTGGCCTTTTTGGTGAAGACAATAAAAGACAAGACTGGCAATGTCTCTTTAAACAACCACCTTTTTTTAAGCACATCATATAGCCAGGTGTTAAGCACAACCTCCTCCTCCGCTGTGTGTGGATACAACGGACAGTTGATATTTACCAACTGCACCATTATCCTGAATCCCAGGTCGAATTTAGTGTGAGGAGGCAGATGGTATGCCTTTTTGGAATCAAAGATACATTGATAGCACATTAAGTATTCAGAAAAATAGTATGGAAGGCCCACAGGGAAAACAAAGGAAGTAATATAGCTGCGGCCTTGAGTTTTAAGATTGTCAACTAAGGGAAATTCACCCTCCAGTTAATCATTAACGAATGACAACATGTTTGACTCCAGGTTGATTCTAACATGTTGTTGGTGCCACCATCCAACCCCCAAGATTACTGGGAACACTAAGTTTGACATTGCGGAAAAATGACACAAAAGTTAAACTGATGTACCGAGAAAGGTACTGGCTGATGGACTATATATAATGTCTGGGAGGCTGAGGAAGCCACCATTACCAAAGGACCTTCGTCCATGTCCAGCTCCAATTGTTGGGCTAACTCGATGCTCATAAAATTACCCATGGCTCTGGTATCCAACAAAGCCTCAAAGGAGATGTGTGGGATCCAATATTAATCTTCATAGGTAATAAGAAATAAGAAAAGTTTTGTTTATTGATAGATTCAGTTGTTTTTGTTGCAACTGAAGGAATGGCAGGCAAATTGGGGGGAAGGTCGGGTTCCTTTTCAGGGGTAAAGTTGGGAAGAACAAGGGTTTAGGAACCGGCTTCCTCCATCTGGGCTTTTAATGATTCATTAAAAGGTGAATCAGGTAATTCAACTCCAATGCAGGGGTAGTGACGAGCTCTGAGGCCAGGACTAATACTGGTTCAATGATAAAAGCTGCATCTGCGTCGCCATTAGTAGTCCTATCATAAAATTTCTCCCTTGATAGTGGGAAGTATGGTGAGGGGAGGCGTTAATAGTGGTCGCAGCATTACATATTTGATCCAATGTCCCTTTAGAGGTGGACCAAACCTCATAATGGGCAGAAACCGAATCCAACCCTGAACTAAAGATTGCCTGAAGAATATCATTAGAGAGATTCAGTGCAGGAGCCTGTTTGCAGAGGGTAGAGATCAAAGAAGCCAAGCTGGGGGCTTCAGCCATAATAGAAAACAATTGAATTAAATGGTCTGAGTGTGACACAGGGGGTTTCAAAGCAGCAGATACATTGGCAGTCAGCAAGGTGGTATCCCCCACTTGTAAAGAATGCAGAAGTCCTCATACCCACCAATGAGCATCCACTTATACCACGTCAAACAGAGCAACCCCTTGTTGGGCATGGTATAGCGCAGCGGAATTTTTAAGGGCAATAGCAGAACGCATTTGCACCTCAGCAAGGGCGTTGAGAACCTGATTAACAATATATCAGGAAGAAACACTTGAATTTCCTTCTTGTATTAGGTGTGGGAGAAATAGTAATACACGAGGCTCTGCCAGCCTGGAGAAGTTTCTCCAAGGTATAGCAGATACTACCTGAAAAATTGACAAGTGACCAAATGAACAACAAAAAGCAGACTACTAATTACACATTCATTTGGTAAAGGGTAACCACTGTGGCACCCACCTCTAAGAGAAGGAAAGAAATGGCAGAAAATGATGGTTAATCGATTATGTCATGAAAATGGCAGAAGAAGTTTGAACTGGCCTGACAGTTGAGATGCTTAAGCACCCAAAAAGCAAGCCAGAATGCCAGGGTATTGTCGCTCATACAACGTTGTATGGAGCCGCAAATTGGGAAACAATAAATTTTTGGTGCAGAGCAGTCGTTTAAAGAAACCCAGAAATAAACAAATGGAAACAACCTCAGACACTGGAGGTCTCGCTGCAAGAGATTGTACCACTGGGATAGTTTCTACATGGTTGCTGGTGGGTGTGTTCAATACCACTGAGGAGACAAGGGGGTGGATCCTTGCTGTAAATGGTGGATGTAAGGCTACAAGATCCCCATATATTGATGGCAGATAGTTACAATAAAGGGGGTTGAATTTCCAGAAGTGTCTTGCTCGTTGAATCCAGTTGACAATGGTGGGAGTTATTGTAATCATCAAAACTGGTAATGCCCATCCGGTGTAGGGACTGAAAGGCAACCAGAGTAATGCCATCAGGAATTTGGCAAGAAGGATATCAATAAAGTAAAAATTGATAGTTTGAGGCAGAATTTTATTGAAAGGAAAATGAAGAAAACTGACCAACAATTTTCTCAGTGCAATGCAACTGATTAAATAGTGTTTGATTGATGTGGGTACAAGCAGGGATCAGGTACCTCAAGTTTGACCTAACTGGAGAATTTTTTGGAGAAGGGGGCAGATAATCTCAATGGGAACTGACATCGAAGGATTTGGCGTCAGGCTGAGTTGCTGTCAGCTTAACCTCAAATGCCTGAACCAATGCTCAACTGCATTTCTGTCAGTTGGTGTGACAGCATCTGACCTGACGAGCAACGGGAATTCCCCAAGGCTACCCCAAGTAGGTGTGGTCTCAATTGGTTGGAAATGGGTTCAGGATGCACAACCTGCCTATGCCTGGTCGCTGGGCCATTCATTTGGTCGAATGAGGCACGTTGGCAGCAACTCCTGATTTTCAGGATAGGGGTTTTGAAATGTCGTCAATTGTTTTCAAAGATACTATCTGCATGTCAGGGATCATCCCCAACAATTTTTAAAGGGGGTTAGCTTCAACGATCACACTGCTGGCTGAATCAAAACCATTGGTGATTCCAGCCAATAATTCAATCTTTGTCCCTTTTTGACTATGTGGTTTCCAATCGTTGGGCTTGATTACCATCAGTTTTGGATCAATTGACTTTGATTTGGTGATCTTGATGCAGATTCCTTAATTCACCGGACAAGTTCAGCTGAGGTGAGCGTGGGTACTAGGGGAGGAATCTGAAGAAGGAGAGTTGTTACCCAACACTCATCTACCATGTGGGCGGGGCCACCCTGGGTGACGAGGGGTACAGCCGCCCTCTTCAGACCTTTTTTATTCAGAAATGGTTTGATCGTCTAATCCACGCACAGGGGACGTTTCCCTAGACTTACATAATCATCCCCTCCACCATCTAAGGGAATTGCAACTCAATCTTCATTCTCAGTATTGAAGGAGGTGAACATGGACTCTGATACTTCAGAGGATGCCCAAATGGAGAAGTCCATGGAGTGCTCTCATGATACTCCAATGCAGAGCAGTGGGGATAGTATCCTGGGCTGGCTTACAGGCTCCGCAGGACCTTCAGCTCAGAATAACCCCCTACTCCACGTCAAACTTCTCAGATTGCCACTAAAAGTCAGGCTCAAGGCTTAAAATGAACAACCTTATGGATGCAGGTTTAAGCTCCAGTAACCCCCCAGGATATGGAGGGGGACAGCTATGAGGCCCCAAAGGGGCACCCTGACCCTGCAGTCCATTAACTATAATGGGCTGTAGGATTACAATCAGAGAGCCCATCTTCTCTATAGCTTCTGGTTGACTCATGTGGATATTGCAGCTGTTAGGAGCTCCATGTCCCCCTCTGAAATAGAATCATGGAATGACCAATTTGGAGGTAACTCTTGTTGAACATACTATGCAGGCCTTATTATCCTCAACCCTGGGTGAAAACATAACAATTTTTGAAATACATTGATGATCGCCTTATCTTGGCTAAATTATCTACCCCTGAGTTTTTCTTCTTTGCTGCAAGCATATACTATCAAATGCAGGTCTGGAGCAGGAACATCTATTGGAGGAATTTGCTCTACTACAATTTCCACAAAATACAGTGCTTATGGGTGATTTAAATACAATATCAAGTCAGGTGTGGGACACATTTCCTCCTGCAACACAAGACAGATGTGGTACTGCTTGGCTTCAGGATTTCCTCAGGTCAAGTGGATTCACAGATGCCCTTCCCCCATCTGCGTCTGGCCTTGGTTGTATGTCTTGTATCTAGGTGCAGGTTAGGAGGAATATCAGCTTCAAGGATTGATATGCCCCTGGTGGCCCCTTGCTGGTGGGTCAAGTTTCCTCTCCCATAACCCAAGATAACACTATAAGTGATCACAGATCCCTCACAGTGATCCTGACAATAATCCTTAGACCATCAAGAAGATTTCGGCCAAGGATTGCTCTAGGGCTTTTGAACAACCAGTTTTCAACAAAGAAGATAAATGCAGCCATTTGTGAGCCAGAGCACATGGCCCCACCTCATTTGAGAACTTTACAAGAAAAATGGGCTGATACAAAAGTAAGGATCCTAAAGACAGCCTACAATTGCGCTAAGGCTGAAATGATGGTGGCCCAAGCTAAAGTCAGACGTGATGAAGCTATAATAAGACACCTTAAAAGGAATTGTAAACCGGTGTCTTCTTCTCAGTGGTTGGAGGCATGGGAATTGGCCCAAGAGACATACTAGCTGGAACTTACTAATCAAGAAGAACGTGAAGCAAACTTCACATCATCACGTTACTACACCCAGCGGGAATGGCCCACCTGTTTCTTTTACCAGAAGCGGAAAGCCCGCTCAAAAAATCAGAATTTCAACCTTGAGGGTGGGTTCTTCGTCACCACAAACAAGGAGGAAATCACCAGCAAGATCCACCGTTACTATTTAGCCCCCTTCAAGGCTTCCTTGGTAAGCCTGGCAGATGTTCAGGAATTCAAAGGAGGGGCTCCTGAACCATTGGGTAATTACCCAGCGGACGAAGAACTTCTTGCACCAATTACGCAGCAAAAAGTAATGGACATTTTACTCCACAGCCCACGCCTGAAGGCCCCAGGCCCAGATGGTTACCATTTGAGGTGTTTATAGTGGATACAGTCGCCTTTACAAAGGCCCTCCAGCTCTTCTTCTCGACCCTCTTGGCAGAAAGGGGAGTACTTCCTGACTTGAAAGGATAAATTATGACCCTCATTCATAATAAAGCAAGCTGAGATGGCCTTGCAAACTGGCGACCAATATCACTATTGAACACAGACCACATACTATTTTCTAAATTTTTAGCAAACCACATGACTAATTGGGCAGCACCATGCCTCAGCCCAGCTCAACATGGCTTCATTCTAGGGAGATCGCTTTGGAACAATTACAATGAGCTTTTGGCAACCCTGTCAGCCACCTCGTCTCAAACACATTATTTTGTGGCGCTTCTGGATATGGAAAAAGCATATGATCGAGTAAATTGGAAGTATCTGAATGCCTCCCTAACCCGCCTCCACATCCTACCACAAGCTAGGACATGGCTATCTGCGCTTTAGGCCCAGCTTCACACTAAGGTACTGTCCTCAACAACTTTACAGCAGCGGCTATGGTTTAACAGGGTCTCCATCAAGGGGATCCACTGAGCCCAATCTTATTCACCATAGCTTTAGACCCTCTTTTAGCCCTACTTCAGGAACAGCTGAAGGGTATTCAGGTTCGCGGGAAACCTCCCACCCATACCATAGCATTTGCTGATGACACAGCAGTGGCAATTGGATGCAAAAAGGACCTATATCTGGCCATGGTGGCCTTGGATCGCTACTCCAAGGCGTCCAATGCAGAAGCTAACACTTCTAAAACCATTATAGTGCAAGTGGGTACCCCATCGTTTCCCCCTCATTTTGGTTTAGAACTGACATGGGATACCTTTTGTCATCTAGGTGTCCTCATCACACCACAAGGGGTCGCAATCAAGGATAATGAAGACCTCTTGCTCAATGCAATAAATGCTCATGTAGCTAGCTAAAGCTGATAGCGTATCACCCCCCAGGGGCACGACCTGATAGCAAATGTTTGTCTTATATCAAGGCTATGGTTCCTCGCTCATGTCTGCCCCTTTATGGACAGTTTCAACATGAGGTTGAATGTTATGCTTCGCTATTGGATATGTGGATCCAACCACCCGCCCTCAGCTCTGACCACAATATCCTGACCCTGCAGTGAAGGGGGCCTAGGTCTTTTGGACACTAGGTATCATGTCACTTCAATACTTATGGGGTTCCTTAAGCCCATCATTTGATGGGATATAGATCCAATGCCACAATGAGCTCCAGCATTACGCCAGGGTCTAGCGGCCTCTCTAGGGCTCCCACAGACCTCACCAACAGCTGTGGGAGAATGGATAATAAACTATACAAGCCACTTGCCTCAAACCCTGCTCAAATTTTTACTAGAACCAGGCTCTCCTTATACTTAAGAGAGCAGGAGTATGAGTGTACCACGCCTTCCCTTATAAAAGGAGTGTCCCTGGGATCAGCCCCCAGCATCACACCCTGGTCCACATTGGAGGATTGTTATCTCCCACTTCTACCCTTTGGACAGACCCCCAGTGCAACCTCGTCTCTTTGAACTTTTACCCCTGATGTGTAATGTGATCTCAAGCCACTCTGGAAGGAAGTTATCCATCCTGTTCTCTCAGCAAAAACGTCAAATACGCTGTGGCATGTTCTACACTGCTCATACAGGACAGGGGATCGAACTGGTCCCACCTTCCAGCACAAGAGTTGCCCACTATGTGCAGAGCTGACAGACACCCATCTCCACCATTTCTTTACTTGCCCCCTTATAGCCCCTTTCTGGAGCATGGTCCGCAAACTCCTGTGAGCTGAACCCTGGGTAGCGCACTCTGTTCAGGACTTCATGTTCAAACTCTCACTCCCAAATTTCTCCCAATTAATGAGGGTCCTGGCATTTGGCGTAGTGATATGGACTATTCATAAGTTATATCTTTGGTCCGCTTTTGACTCCACTATGTGAACGCTGCCCCATATGATCGCCCATTTTTAGGTTCATTTTGAGATGGCTCTGAGAATATTTACCATGTTGTCATGGGCCAATAGGTCAGTTTGAGCAGACACCTGGCTTTAGCAAAGCTTTCCCCCACCCTTTCTCAACACCCCCACTTACCCCTGCCTTCGCCTCAAGCTCTTAGGAGCTCAGGCGTGATTAAATAAAGATCAACGTATCCCCCCTGTAGGTTGGGATCACCTAGTGCTAAAAAAGAGATCTATATGACCGTAGTTGAATTTTTAAAATTATTCAAGGTGGGTCGACCTTGGGACAAATATACCACACTGAGAATGTTTTCTAGCCAGTACAGGTATAAACCCAAAACCTGCACTAGGGGTGGAAGCAGTTTTACCCGCTCAGCTAACCACCCTTTAGATGTTTTATTTACTAATATTTCATTATATATCTAGATTATATAGTAGTCAGCAAATTAATAAAACTATTCAGAATATAATACACTTTAAACATATTTACTTTATATTTTTTTAAAGTTGACCTTTAATATATATTACCAAGGAAAAGTGTAACAAAAGAAATTATATAAAGGAAAAGTAATCCTATGGTGAAGTCATCCATCAATCCCGTTGTCAAATGATGCCATTAGGACTAGGGTACTATATATGTTTCAATTGTAGGTGAGAAGCTGTTTGGTAGCTATAATAATAAAGTGAGTAATTTATGTTCTATTTAGTAAATTCAGACATGGAGCCATAATAGGAGAATGCGGTGCCATTTGAGATTCATTATTCCAAAGATTATGGAATAAAAGTGTTCATTATGATGTATATAGAAGTATATTGCCTCAGAATTTGTTGTATAAGCATTGATAACAACATCAAGTAATACCATGTGCTTAGAAGAGAGTGCTATGGACATCATAAGGGCTTATAATTGTAGTGGGATGTTAGATGATATATAAATCATAAATATATCTAAAGTGTTCAAAGGTTTCATGAAAGTACTGAACAGGTGCATTACTTTATCACAGATAGCTTTTTAAATGGTAATTCTTAAATCCAGTGTGAAAGTGTGCCACGCTGTTCAAATACTGCACAAGCATCATATAAATCTTTGGATTTGTATTCTGTGTGGTATTCTAGCTCAGACATCACCAGGTTTGGCACATAAATGAGACAAAGTAGAGAATAAATAAACATAAATCCAGATTTTGTTGTATGTTGAAAGATTTTAGGGAATAATTAAAAAGTTCAGGTATCTACCCTAGAAAGGTAGTTATAGCCAAGTGTTGGAGCTTATAGGAATTTTAAGTGTGCTTTTACATTCCTTAACATCTCTTATTGTGGTATACAAAAGCCAGATTTATTTCTGTTACAAAATTATCAATATGAATTATATGTACTTAGTCTTAGATAAGTGGACTGATGTGGAATGTGAACCTGTTGCTATTGGGTGATAAGCAATGTAGCATAAGAGAGTTTCTGGCTTGTTGGTGTTAAAAAGTTCTACGCCATAAAATGTTTATTGTTTAACACTAAAACGGCGTTTCAATGGGTTTAAGGTTGGTGACTTAACAATCCAGTTTCCCAAAAGCTGGGTTTCAAGGCTTATAAAGTATTAGGACCATTCCTCCATATTAGTGGGGGCCATAAAGACCACAATTTGGACAGGAGATCTGTGGCTTGACCATATTTAACTTTAGAGCATCATTAATATATTAGTAAAGAATGATAAAATAAAAAGACCACATGTTCTGTGAACTATATTTTTGATATGGCTAAGGAATTGGTCACCATAACTTTGCCTGTTAATTATACTTTCTACCACTGAGTGAAGCTTTTGTTGAGAAGATAAATTTTATTGGTTCCTTTTTGTATGCAAATGGGCATAAATTCCTGTCTATATCATACACATAAGTGGAGTACAGAAATCTTTGTTTATATCAGCAGAAATGGTGAGAGGTTATATTGGTCCTAGTATAGTGCGGATAGGGATTTTAGTGGTGATGTAGAGTTAGTTGGCATTAATCACTGTAAAATCCTGTGTAACTGATTGTAGCCCAAAAATTAGAACTTCAGTTTTATTTTTTTTTACTTTTTAAACTGGTAAATTTGTGTTACTTAATAGGTCTTTCCATAATATAAGACTCTTTTTATTAGAGATCTTTACTACAAATTCATCCAAAAAAGCTAATAATAAATAAGGATTATTAAAAAAGAGAGCCTTTGAGGCGGAGTTTCATGATGTGGATTAGTGAGTCTAAGCCAAAGTTTAGTGCATATGGCTTTGAGTTTTTCCTGTTTAAGATCTCAATGTGGTACAATTAGATGATTTAAAAACCAGGACCACAGACAACCATAGTTACTAGTTCTGAAAACATCACCTACTTAATGAAAATTTTATAAAATATTTTTTTTAAATTAAGATGAAATAACAAGTATTCCTACATTATGTTATCTACTCTTTTTATGTTTTATATGTATAAAACTACACTATACCTGGATTGGCTGACATAAGCGATAATGTAAAGGTTATCCCAGATTTTGGGATTTGGGATAACTACATATTAGACTTTAGAAAAAAATATTTGAGATGGGTTGACCTTGGGACAAATATACCACACCAAGAATTTTTCTAGCCAGTACAGGTTTCGAACTCAAAACCTGCACTAGGGTGGAAGCAGTATTACCTGCCAGGCTAACCACCCCTACATATTAGACTTTGGGCTATAGTATTTTTCCTATTTGCCAAGGCATTTGGCAATGATCATGTAGTAACTTTG